>JAULCA010241367.1:0-13568 GCA_032360845.1 Crassadoma gigantea
GCCCACGGGCCAGTGACTGTCGTTGAGCAACTAGCCCGGAGGTGAAAATCACTAGCCCCGGGCGTCGGGCTAGCGGAATTGTACACCCCTGAAAAGGCCTCCAAAAATCTGTTAACTAGTGAACCTTATTTTCTATATTGCAATTTCTCCATTAAAATACATTTATTTAAATAATAAAATATAGACGAGGAACAAAATTGTGACAACGAGTGAAGATACAAAGTGTACTTTTTATGAGCTTTTCTTTGGTCATACAACATATTTTCGTTTGCCCGAATGGTTTTGCAAAATGTCATAATTTGCTTGTGTATACCTTTAGATCTCGGTGGGCTATTTCCATGGAATGTAGATAGTGGATGGCTTTGGCAATATCTCGAATGATAGCAGCTGCCTCTGTTAAAAGGAACAAACCAAATTGCATAAAATTGGGATCACAATGTTTTGCAACACAAGTTGTTGTTTCGCAATTTAAACATGTAGGTATCCTTGATTCAGCAATGGTTTGTTTAACTGTGACAAATACAACATTTGATAAGCTTCATATACAATTGTCTTTAACTTAATTCTTTACCGGTATATATTTTATAAATAACATTTAATATCAATTCCCAAAGGTATCACTGGAACATAATGCATTGTCAGGCATCAAATATGAACTTGCCATTTATTTTTATTTTCCATTACATACAGTTGTACATGTATCACAATATTTAGTTATGAATCTGACATGACATTCTACATAAAACCATAATATTAAGATTGTCTATAAACTAAGTCTTTAACATGAAATTTGACTAAATGTGTACATTTCATAAATGAATAACAAGAGGCCCAGAGGGCCTGTATTGCTCACCTGGAAATGTTAGCAAAATTGAAGTTGGAATAGCTAGATGTTGCTGGTAGAGTACATGTATTGCACATTCAGTCAGGGGTTATATGTATATGCAATTGAACAAAATCCTGACATTTCTACAGGAAAAGGGGGATTTTGAAGAATTTGCTATGTTTCCCCTATTGGGGCCCCACCCCTCTGCCCCCAGGAGATCTATTTTACAACATTGGTTCTCCTTCACAAAATTATGTTCCACACTTATTTTGATCAAAATTCATTCAGTTGTTCACAACTAGTAAAGATTTAAATGATTTACCTTTTATTTCCCCTATTGGGCCCTGCCCCTCCAGCCCTAGGGGAGCCACACCCTCCATTTATACAACGTTGGTTCTCATTCACCTAATTATACTCCAGGCTAAATGTCATCGAAATCTATTTAGTTGTTCACAACTAGTAGCGATTTAAAGCATTTACCTCTATTTCCCCTATTGGGCCCCGCCCCTCTAGCTCCAGGGGAGCCACACTCCTTTTATACAACATTGGTGTCCTTTCACCCAATTACACTCCACAAGAAATTTCATCAGAATCTATTTAGTTTTTCACAAGTAGCAATTTAAAGCATTTTCCTGTATTTCCCCTATTGGGCCCCACCCTTCTAGCCCCAGGGGAGCTATACCCCCCATTTATACAACATTGGTTCTCATTCACCAAATAAAGCTCCAGACTAAATGTCATCAAAATCCACTCAGTTGTTTACAACTAGTAGTGATTTAAATGATTTACCTTCATTTCCCCTATTGGGCCCCGCCCCTCTGGCTCAAGGGGAGCCACACCCTCCATTTATACACATTGGTTCTTCTTCAGCCAATAATGCCCCAGACCAAATCTGAACAAAACCCATCAAGTCATTCACAACTAGTAGCGATTTAAAGGATTTACCTCTATTTCCCCTATTGGGCCCCTTTGGCCCCCTTTGGCCCCCTTTGGCCCCAGGGGAGCCACACCCTCTATTTATTCAACATTGGTTCTCCTTCAGCCACTTATGCTCCAGACCAAATCTGAGCAAAATCCATTCAGTCATTCACAACTAGTAGCGATTTAAAGGAAATGATGACGGACGATGGACGGACGGACGACAGACGCTGCGCCATGGCATAAGCTCACTTGCCCTTCAGGCAGGTGAGCTAAAAATTATCCACTCAATACCAGAAAAGGAATATAGATATATGATGTAGTTTTGTTTCTTACATACTAAATGCAAGAATATCAATCTCACATAGGTGTAATCCGCAGAATCTGCAGAAATGTTCACTTCTTCTTTTATGTATTTAACGGTGTATCACAGTTCAGTTATAAAATTAAATCATTACTGATGATGTCTATTTTCAACATGAAACAAAAGATGATTTGCTGATATATTACAAACTATTAGGTAAAGGAACATATATGTCTTGCCTAGTAACGTATCTACTGACAATTTCATACCTCTTTCCGTAAACGCTGAATCAGCTCTTTCTTGTATTTTGTTGAAGAGTTCCCCACCTTCCATACTACAAAACAAGGCAATGTTACGGATATATTTAATGAGCTACATTTCATAGTTTTAAAACAGATGAACAAAACTCTGAAAGAGATATAATATCACTTTTTCTGATACAAATCTATGGAAATGTTCTTGGTACCTTTACAAAGAATATATAGTTGAAGTAGTTATCGTGATCATGGAAATTTAGTTCTTATAAACCGCTGGACTGAAATATATAACCACTAAATACATCCGTACCCTCTGGTTCTCTGGTACACCAAATTTTGCTAGTGAGAAATCTAGAAGACTTCAACTATAAAAAACAAGTGTAAAATGATAATTGGGATTATTGTATCGATCAATGTCCTCAATTACAGAGAAAGATTGAGTTGGCTAAAAGAATACCAAGCATGAACTTGAAATCTTTAAAGACTAGTCGTTTAAATATCATACCATTCCATGACCACCAACAGGCACTTCTGACCACTGTATGCATTCTCGTACACATCTGTAATTGCTACAATGTGTTTACAGCCAGATGCTCTCCAGTGGAGGTCCACCTCCCTTCTTGCTTTTGGCACATCTCTCAAAACCTAGAGAATAAATAAAGCAAACTTAATACTAACAGGCATGCGCAGGGTCAGTGAGACAAAATTTCCAAACATCATGTTGAGTTATTCTAAGCATGAACACATTTTTTCTTTACAAGGAGTGGGAGATCCTATGTCCAGCAAAGAGTTCAGTGAATTTCTGTGTTATCCAGCCATTTGATTCCCCAAGAAATGCACGAGTCTGGCCATAATAATAGGTAGAGTAATACAATAGGTAAAGATGACCATATGCAAGGCTGGTACTAACCAGCACCATGTTGTCATGGTCATCTTTACCTATCGATTAATTTTTCTTTAGCGACAATGATCTTGACCTATTAATCAAAACAATGGAGTGAAAATCAAGATTACTGCTAAAATCAAGTTACTTCTTCTTTTATAAATTGTTCTTTAAAAAATACTGATACATGTAAAAGTGTCCTTACATATGTATTATCTATTCCTAATATCAACCCATATTTATAGGCTTTGTCTGAATCAAGGATTATGAAGTAGTGATGAAAAAACCTCAAATGCATGAGTAAGCACGCACATGAGTACTGCCATATGTATGCCTCCCTATTTCATAGCAAGGGATTATCAAAATGTAGGGCTAAAATTGCATAATGAACTATTTGAACCTTTGAAATGGAATGGTTCAAATGTGTCACGATGGGTGTACTACATCAGATAAAAACTGATATGTAATGATCAATTGGGCTTTACAGTGTACAGTAGTTTGTACAAAATTCATGTCTGGGGTTTGACATCCTTGTTACAGCCAGGGTCACATGTAAAAGTGTAGCTAGAGGAGAGATACTGATGAAATAAAGGAGTAGGGAAGTGAGATGGGCATCCTTTGTTGCAATGAAAGCAGAAAACCAATTTTGGTTTTTTCAACTGGAATGTCCCCTAAGCAGAAAATATCTGAATCTGCTGGGGTCCTTAAATAACTTGCTCTCAAATTGAAGAATCAACATTCACTGGAAATTTCGGATACAATTATTTTTTCCCCAAACTTACAGAGTATTGTTGAATGAGTATTTTGAGCAGCTCATACTTGCCAACAGTTGAACTCTCCCAATATTTTTGGGGGGGAACTAAAATTTTACATTTTTTAACAAGCTAAAATGCTATGTACACTATTCTTTTATTTTGAGATCTAATGATTTAAATGACAAAAAAAAAAATCAAATCAAAAGATGTAAATTTTAAGTGTTATTTCTTCCGGAAGTGGTGTGTATATATATATATATATAAATATTGTTAACATACAGTAAATCTGAACATAAAGAAAATATCCTCTATGGAAATATCAAAAGTTCGCAAGTTTGACAGCAATAAAGCATCAAATTACAAATGATGTGGTGCAGTTTAAATAGAACCTCAATCACAATTAAAACAATTTATTTAATTTGTGATATTTGATTAAGAAACAAATCTCAAAAAAAAATTGATCTTAAAAAAACAAAACATTGAATTTCCAAATTCATTAAGGAGAGTGAAATAAATATATATGTTCAAAACCTAATTTTGTTGGAGAGGAAATTTGAAGAAAGAATTCAGAGAACTTGTGCAGTTGTGGTATTAAATGCATTCCACTAATAATACAAAATACTTTGTTGATACAACACTGAAACACGGATAGAAAACAAAATAAAAGTAGGCCTAATGTTATCTAGATCACAGGTGTTTGAAACTCTGACTGTAAATCGACATAAAAATAATGTAAACAAATACTTTTTAATTAATAGTAATACCTCTTTTTTTACATGATTCTTATCTCAATTTACAGTCAGAATTTCAAACACCTGTATCTAGATAAGCAAAATGTTGTTAAATGACAGGAATTTAAACGATTTCCTGTTGTTTAATCAGGGTTTCTAATTGGATTAAAAAGCATGTAGCCTAGGTAACCAAAGAAAGGAACGTTGACCATGAGTAATCATGGACATGTACACTGATGGATTTAAATGAGACGTCAGAAATATCAAAAGACAATTGATATTGAAATTATTAGGAAAGAATGGAAGTAAAATTGGACGCTGTGGGCGTAACATTCCTTAATGTACAAGACTATCTGGTTACCAGATAGTTATAGTTTATGTAATCCTTAATAATATAGGACCCAGCAATATTTCAGTTAAATACAAGGTAGAAAAAAACACCCAGCTCATTAACATCTATTTACATCCTGTTATGATATTTTTGGGTGACATATCCTACCTTTAACGCACACTTCTGATTTGTTTTTTTAGAAAAACATTCAACAACTTTTCCGTTTATCCCAAGGCCCAAAACGGCCCCTGTTATTCTGTAATCGTCACTAATAGGGTACTTTTTTGGCTTTAAATTCCTAGTTTCGTTGTCTCCCATCATCATTTTGTCTGTATAAAAGTCAGTACACTGAACAACGTGATTCTCCTAATGAAGGAGAAACTACAAACGTCTGTCTGTGTGTCGTCGGAAGTGACGTTTTGTACTTAAAATAGCACGAAAGCATTACAGTACACCGGTATTTCGTCATTTTCACCAGTTTTATGTAATCGTTAATTTCACAAAGTAAAGCTGTATTGACTCAATTCTATGTAACAGTATTGGTTTTTTTAAAGAATTTTCATACTTAATACCAGTTATTTGGTCGGATTTTATTCCTTTGTGTTAATCTTACCCTTTTGAAAACATATTATTACTAAAAAGATAATAATGCATGCAGTTCAGTATATTCGAAGTAACCTACCTTATTGCTATTATGTTAGAAAAAAATCTTGTTAACATTGAGATTGAGCCCTTAAGTTTAATAAACAAACAAAATAATTTCCTGTTTATCCTCAATAAAGGGACTGGAACAAGTCTACGAATAAGGGGACGCAACCTTTTTAGTGTTTAATGCAAGCACCTGCTGAAAATATAGTTCTATATGTATTGAACACACAATTTGATAAGAGAATGATATAATCGTACGTTGACATGTGATATGGTGTTAAATTAAATAATACGGTTGGTTAGGTATACCAACGATAATATTTTTCGTTAGCTGTTGTTTTGATTCAATTATCGAAAAGGCGTATGAATACATGTACTAGTGGAGTAATTATATGAAAATGGCGACGCCAGCGGCCTGAGGAATTTCGGTGTGTATTCAAGATAATAACAGTCAATTAGGTTGCAAATTACACAATGAAACGTATGCAAGATCGCGAAAATTCGCCCAGGAGTAAAAGATCACGCTCAGGGTATCCGGGACTTGATCATGAATCATCTAGAGACAGAATGTCCCCAGACATGGACAGGCGAGATAGCCGGGGACGCGAGCCGAAACCAAAACCATACCGAGACTTTGATCATGATATTGGTCCCATGTCTAGAGGTAACAAGTATCACGATAGGATGGGTGACGGATTTGGGCCTGCAAGGTCGGAAGTGAGAGGACCAGAATACAGATCTTTGTGCTTGAGTAACATTTCGAGTAAAGTACCCGACGCTGTTTTGAAAGATAATTTGTACCACGAATTCAAGAAATTTGGGGAATTCAATGTGAACGTTACATTCACGGGTGATCAAAGAGTTGCGTATATCAATTTTCGATATCCTGAAGACGCGAGAGCTGCTAAACACGCCAAATCGAAATTGGTTGTATTTGACCGTCCAGTTCGTGTAGATCCAGTTTTCCATAGGCGTCGTAGCAGTAGTCCAAATAATGATATGGGCAGAGATTATGGGGGTCCCAGTAAAGGTGGTTACGGACAAAACTCCCCTCCTATGCAGTATGGAGGGATGCGTGGCGAAGGTATGGGAAGAGGCGGTGGTAACAGACGTCCAAGTATGGGGCGTGGATATGTTTCAAACCAAGATGACATGCCTCCACCAATGAGGTCAATGGAAAGGGATAATTTTCAGCAACAACCATTTCAAAAAGACGCTGCTGGAAGAAAAGCACCAAATGAAAAGTTTCCCTATCATTTAGATCACATAAACCCTGAGGATGACATCAAAGCTACAAGAACATTGTTTGTTGGTAACCTAGACTACAACATTGATTTGATGGAACTGCGACAGATTTTTGAGAGATTTGGTGCGATTGAAGACATTGATGTCAAGAGACCACAAAGAGGACAAGGAAATGCCTATGCATTTTTGAAGTACATGAACCTAGATTGTGCACATCGAGCAAAGGTGGAGATGTCAGGACAGTACATTGGAAGATTTCAGTGTAAAATTGGTTATGGAAAAGTGACACCTACCACATGTTTGTGGGTTGGAGGATTAGGACCTTGGGTAACTCATCAAGCTTTGGAGCGTGAATTTGACAGATTTGGAGTGATTGACAGGATTGAATGGCCACATGGAAAGAATTATGCGTATGTGTTGTATGACAACATTGATGCTGCTACAGCTGCCTGTCAAGAAATGAGAGGATTTCCTTTTGGTGATTTAAACAGAAGACTGAGGGTTGACTTTGCAGATGTAAGCCATATCAGTTCACCCAGACCAAATGATCCACCATCCCCGGATGGGAGAGACGCTGGTAGAAATCCACAGTGGCGTCCACCATATGATGGTCCAGGTGAACACAGAGATGATTGGCCACTTGATGACAGAGGCCCAAGTCAGCGTAATTTAGATTCTAGAGACAACAACCAGGGACACAGAGGAAGAGATATGTGGGAGGGAGGTGACCGAAGTAGACGGCCAAGAACACCAGATGAATTCATGGATAGACAACATAGACGGTCAAAAAGCCAGGAGAACAAATACGACCAAAAAGATCGAGATGTGGGGAGAAACAGAGACAATGGACGTCGTCCAATGCATTCGCAAGAAAGAGACTTCAGTGATGGTGACCGAGTTGATTCAAGACGTTTTGATGACAGGAGAATTTCCCAGGGGGATAAAGAAACTGAAAAGGCATTAGAGATGGTAGAAACTGTAGTAGATATGTCAAAATGCTTACCTGCAGCATGGAATGGTGCTTTGATTCTGAAGAGCAGTGCATTTCCTGCAAGAATGCATGTGGTTGGTGGTAATGTGACCTTGGTTGATAACATGATGAGAGACCCATCAACAACTGAAACACCTGTCCTCAAAGTCAAGCAGCGACTTCGTCTTGACCAACCAAAATTGGAGGATGTCGGCCGAAGAGTGACTGGAGCTGGGCCTCGTGGTCACTGTATTCTTTTGGCTCTCAGTGGTTCTCTTCAAAACTACGAAGACAGTTCAGTTCAACAAAGACCTCTGAAAAATTTGGTGACATATTTGCGACAGAAAGATGCAGCTGGTGTCATCTCCCTTCCAAATTATGACTCAAAAGATAAGGACAATGTTGGTGTGTTGTATGCATTTCCACCTTGTCAGTTTGGTTATGACTATCTCATGACCAAGGCACCCAGGCTTCCTCCAGAGCCTGCAGTTCAGGATGACTACATGGTAATTGTTGTCATCCGGGGAGCTGCATAGCTTTAATATCAACCAATTTTAAATTTAGATAGTGTCTTGCTCATGAATAACACATTGCTCTTTTGGGGGGAGGGGCATTCATCAGCATTCATGTATGTTGCTTTAGGTATTTTTCAACACTTAATTACAAGATAATTTTGAATGAAATACACTCCATGATCTTTTTTTTCTTATTTTTACAAATGTGTTAAATATATACCCTTCGTTTTTATTACCACTTTTACATATACATAAATACTGTAGTTTTAAATGTTCTTAAATTGACTAAAACAAAAATAAACTGCCTTTACAGTTTTTAAATCCGATGATATAATGGCTAATGACATGACACATCTGATATCAAAGTTGCTTTTTTTTCAGATTTTTATAGGGAATTTGAGGAAAAAAGTGCTGATTGAAATAATTATTTCTTTTACATTGACATCTGTTTACTGATCGTGAGGAATTATTTGGATATTACTTATAAGAAAGTGAAATGAATTTTAAGTGCAGCTAATTATATAATTGTTCATCATTGATAGTGATTTATTAATCCATGTTGAAACCATCGTTCATTACCACGAACATTTGAAAATGCAGCATATTTAATTTGTGTTTTAAGTATTAAAATTGTGTAATAACCACTACATATATGACCAAATTTTATAACTAGTATAACTATAATATACATTAGGAAAAGTGACACAATATTTTGCAATTTCATCACAATACATTTTAATTGTAATTCCATGTATTGTACTTCCACCTGTCTTTATAAGGTTACCACTTTTGTAATTTGTTCAGATTTTATATTTTCATTTTTCAAAAGCATACATATCTTTAAATTGCAAGGTTAATGATAGCTTATTAGGACACGGTCATTGAAGGGATAAAGTATCCATGCATATCTTTACATTGTTTCCTGATCCTAGTGAAGAATGTCAATCTAACTTAAAACATTTGTCAAGTTTTCGGTAACTTTGAACGAGAGCATGTAATCAAGGTGTCAAGGTCACTGTCAGTATCTATACAAAATATTAATCACCTCACTAAAGTGAATTTCTTTTGGAAAGAGTTTCAATCTAGTATATTTGATCAGGCTTGAAAATACTTTTAAAAAAGTTCTTGTTTCCGGATGGCCAAGGTCACTTGCTATTTTAAGAACATCACTAGCAACTTTTGTTGTCATTCCTGCATGAAATTTGATAAAACTTACACCCTGTTGGTTAAGTAAGAAAAAAAACCCAATAAGCATTTCAGAGTTCCAATGAAGAGGTTATGGTCACCGTTAAGTTACAATTTACAGAAAATGTTTCATCACTAACTACCCTGGTATTATTATTTATAGAATTTTTGTCATTGCTCTTGGCTTACTTCATTTTTGCAATTTTTAAACACAACATTGAGGGTTTTGTATTGTTTGTACTAATGAATTGTTTAATTTATCGACAATCACGAAGTTAAGTTTGTAGTCATTTGAAATGTATGAAAATTTCGTTTGAATTGCAAAAAATAAGGAGAAAGGGCAAAATAATGAAATATACAAATTTGACATGATTATTGATATAAATAATTTTTCCAAATTTTGCAATGGTAAAATACTATGTTTGTTGATTTTAGATGATAATTTATCTGAGATCTGTATACCACTGTTGAAAGATCTTTCTTATAATCTGAAAAGTATTCCACGTTAATGCAATCTCGAAGAATTACTGTACATAAATTTGGAAAGTCTTGATCAAACTGTTGGTCTTCTGCGATGGTACACTGAAATATACTGCTATAGAAGTAGAAAATCGTAATGGTACTACTAATTGTCATTGAAGATTGTTATTGACATTTTTTTTGTTAGAAAGCTCCCTCATTGGTTTGTTACAGGAATGAAAATTATTGTTATTTTGAAGCTGTAGAAAATGCTTTTGTATTGTTTGTTCAGCTTTATAATATTTAGTATTTACTGAAGACATTGATGTATGATTAAATTCATTTCTGAAATATTGGAACATTGAATAAGTAGAAATGAAGTAAGATATATTTTGTAGTAACAATATTTTGAAAGCAATTCAGCAGATTGTAGATGGGTCTGTAGCTGTCTCCCAAAGACGAGGATGATTCTTCAACAGTTCCTGCTGCATAGTTGATATGTAAGTGATTCTAGATATATAGAGACACTAAAAGTTGAACACATTCTGTTATCACGCTGTTTGCATGTATACATAACATTATTACGATTGCAACTTGTCCTTTTCTTTTGAGATAATGTATATGTGAATGCTGTCAGAGTAAATCTTTTTGGGCCTTCCCTATTTCTAAAGACATTGTGACACAGTTTGAAAAGGTATTAAATTAACACCACATCATTAAGTTGCCAGTGGGCAATTTGTGTCGCATGTATTTCGATGTCACTTAAACGTTGCTACACAATTAATGTGGCATGACACTATTGGTGATCTAACAATTTAAGTGCATTTGAATTTTTCGTAAAAAGGCTCTTATACAGCTATAAAATGTTACAACATTTAACACAATATAAAGTTATTCACTTTCAGAAATATTCCTTTGTCCTTTTCAGACTGCTGCTTATGGAATATTCTGTTCAACAAAAAATGGAGATGAAACCTCTGCCAGTGTAATTGAAATGGTCTGCCATCAAGTGCTATGTTTGGAAGTCTTTTTTTTTTTGTGTGCTTTCATGTACAAATTTTGTATTGTGCACACCCTGTCACCATCAGTCATCTTCAGATATTTTATCAGTGCCCAAGCTGAAATCCAACCATAACCATCTAATACCGTCTGTGAAATAGACATTACTGTGTGTGCCAGATTCTGTGACACTGCTCTAGAAGAAAGAAATAATGACAATCCTCAGAGATTTCTGAGATGTACATACCAGCATTCTAATGAAGAAATCTTATTTTGTGTTTTAGTTATTGTGATGAAGTACATTGTGTTTTGAAGACGAAGTGTTTCATATTCGACATATTGTGTTTTGTGTTGAGAAATTTCTTCAAAGTGATCGTATAATGTATTTTGTGCCCCATGCCTGTGCCAAGAATTATGCTCAGCAACAAGATTCCTTGCTTGATATGTGTTTTATATTTCTTAAGGAGTGAAAAAGAAATTGTGTAGAATAGAAAAAAAAGTGGGCTGTTGAGAAATCAACAAAAAAGGGAGCTGATTTTTAAATTCAACCATTTTAAGTGCAAGATTTGGAAGTGCACCTTCAGATTTTTTTGGCAACATTTTGGAAGTCATAAAATCTCTTAAACTTTCCAAGGTGGATTTCTCAAAATTTGCTTCTATTTTTGGAGAATTTGTCATCATTTTAAATGTTTTACATGTGAAATATTTTAAGTGAAAAAGGAAGTGATTCTTGTGGCCTGTTTCAGTAATTTGGCTGTGTTGATCCCAAAGTAATTGTTTTTTATTCCAAACAATTTATTTGTGTAAGTTCTTTTACAAGAATTCTCTTTGGTGAAAGGAACTCCCCTATGCCTGCTGATTTTGAATTGGAGAATTCCATTTAAATCCTTGGAGATTTTGTGTTTGTGCATACAAAGTCATGTATATAAATTCAATTGTGTACAGATTTTGTGAAAAGTGTGTATAAAAACAACTGAACATCATGTGATTTTCATGAATAAGATTGTGTAGATTGGAGGAAATGTCTTGGCCGTGAAAATAGGTTATTCAACTTGGTGTCAATAAGTCTGTGTAATAATGGCATGTATTGTACTATTTTAGGATAGAATAAACATCAATTACATGAAGTCCTGATTCATCATTGTGATTGTTGCTGTATTATGGTAATGTTTTCAAGTGTAGGTATTGCAAAAATGCAATATCACAACGCCGTAGTAACAAAACGTCAGTGTTAATTGAGTGTCCGTAACAACAAAGTGCCTTGTGAGCTGCGTCAAGAATACAGTGTATTTCTATTCATCCTGAATACAAGTTCTTTGTGTTTGGAAGTTTAGAATTCTACACCAGTGTTGGTAAACATGTTTGTGTTAAGTTCAGGTGAGAATGTGCTTTCCATTCGAAAACCAAGGATGGGATTGTGGAAAAAATTCTTAAGGAAATTTCAAAGGGTCTGTGTATTCCATGTTTTTACATATCAAGCTAGTGAAATGTTGACTCAACAAGCCTGGCTTCAGTTGTGTAAAATCATCCCTGCTTTTCATGGAAGTGGTTTCCCTGAGCTGTATTTACAATGTAGACGAATTGAGTGCATTGTTTGAAATCCATCTAAAAACAAACCATCATCCTCTGCTTGTGCCTAAGAAAAAGGATGACTTCTTCCAGGTGAAGATTTCTTCCCATCAAGTTCCTGGATAATTTTTGAAAAGGAATTTTGTGAATTACAACATTCCAAGTTAGATGACGTTAACTATATATGGAACAACAGCATGCTGGTTATAGTATTGGTTTTGGGATTTTATTTAGCTCTAAGAAAATCTATATCAAGCACATGTACAGGGGTTTGTAATGTTCTGGTTATTACATAAAAATAGTTCATCCCTTATGGTATTTACCTTTTCCATTTAACCCTTTCACCCCTATCTAACTTAAGTAGACTCTACCATGCATTGATATGGATGAGCCATTATGGTCTACAGTGGTGAAACGGTTAATGGTAAGACATTTAAAATCACTTTATATGGAGCTATACAGCGTTACAGACCCCATCCTCGATATCCAAGGGTTCGTTCACTTATATGCTCTCTGCATCCCTAGAATATATCTCAGCAAAATTGAAGACTCAACAGTGTGCACCAAAAGACTAGTATATATACTTTGATGTACTTTAATATATAGATGTACTTTGATGTACATCAAAAGAATCTTGCGGTTGGGTAACAGCAAAACTTGCTGCCTTCGAAAGCCGGGTGTCGACCCTTTGTAATCTTCACCTGACAGGTATATACGTATCAGCTTAGCGATTGGTCAGGTTTTAAACCGAGACCAATCAAACAGCTGTTTTTGTGCCTTTAATTTGCTATGACATATATATCCCAGGGGTGCAGAGAGCATAAGTGAGTGTAACTCCTGGATATCAAGGATGTACAGACCCTCTGTACATATGTAAAAGTTAATGATATATATAAAGCTGATCTGTAAAAGTTACATTTGAGGTCTCTGCCTCTTTTAACGTAAAATAGTTATCAAAATGTACCAGTTTTGG
>JAULCA010241478.1:0-13567 GCA_032360845.1 Crassadoma gigantea
CATCATCTAGAGGCTGGGTCCCTAATCCAGCTAAGTAGTACCGCACTCCAGAATGTGGATCACTGAATCCGGACCAGTGACATCCAGCGTGAGTCGTGTTAACTTGAAAGTCTACATCCGGCTGTCAATACCAATAATTGAAAAATAATGAATAGTTCCTCAGTTGAATAGATATTTGAACATTTTGTTGATTTTATTGAAAGAATTCATACCGTTTGAAACAGAATTCCATCTCTGACAGCGCCCTCTGTTGGTGGAGATCGATCGACAATAAATGATTCCGACGATGATAAAATTTGCAAGTTCGCTCTGTTCGTCACCTAATTAATGATAGAACAATATTTTCAATATTAAGTATTTACATGTATGTGCATTTCATATATATCTAAAACACATGTATGGCTGTTGTTAAATAAAAAGAGCATGGACTTGCCAGTATGAGTGCGAAGTATTTGTGTCCATCATGCAGATTAGACAGGTCAGTAAATGTGGCGTAATCACCCCAAACGTCACGAAAAACTACGATATCTGGTGTGGATTGGGTTGACCCGATCCCTAATTGTATTCTTTCAATACCACTCTCATCGTCATGGAATCCTGTCCAGTGGACGTTGATCGTTGACTTAACAGTGCTGTGTGACATCAAATACGTTCCCACTTGTAGAGTACCCCTGACAGGAGCTGTATTGTCATAAAGGACTCCTGGAGAAACCACTGTAGTCGAGTGGCCCACATGATCAAATGCTTGACAACAGAGAAAAGGGTAAGCAATTACAAATTGTACAATAAGCAACTGACCACGAAATGACAGCGTATCCATTGATGTGCGTTTGACTCTCTCAATGAGGATAGTTTTTGCCCTCGGAACATGTTAATGTATATTTATATTGAACTTTGTTTTTACACTTTTTCTTTCAGAGAAGATGTTGCTTTTTAAATTGTTTTATATTAGTTCAATCTGAAACCTAGTTAAATTGCAAAACAGTTCAATGTACTATATACAAAGGACATCAATAGAATTGTTAGCCACTGTCAGTAGGTAATAATTATTGAGTATAGAGTAAATGGTTTCATTTTACAACAAACAATTCATCACAATTTGAACTTTGTACAAACCTACCCGTAACTGTAGCGTAGTATGTTAAGCCAGGACGGAGAGTTGGGTTGTTGATTTTCACGGATGTTGACAGCCCATTCGTTGTCGTAGCCACAGCGTCTTGTCCTAATGGGTTGCTTCCTTTGAAATGTAAGATTGCGTCATACACATGTATTAAATTATTTCATCAAAATCTACACAACGTAAATTACTTTCATGTTGCAATAGACCATTGCTATCACAGTACTTTGATGAGATAGACAGTATTTAGTAAACTAACTTACCTATGGAGAACTCGTATCTTGAAATACTGTCAGGATATCCTATATATTCGTAGCCAGGGAAATCCTTGAAGTTTTCCCAGTGAACCAGTAGGTGACGCGTATTTGTGATATACCCGTTATCTGATGTTATAGAGACATCACCCCTTGCAGGGGAAACCTCATCAATTACAAACCCATCACCGCAGGTCTGGAATGCAGAATGAACTTGTCCATATTGTGTTGAACGCATGGATACGTCAGCACAGACAAAATATAGTATTTCGTTCTCCAGGATAACTCCCTGAAAGGCAGAATACCCACCAATTGTGTGAACGACAGCAACGCATAAGGGATTGTCGTCACACGTCAGAGGTTGATTTTTGGTATCTTTTAATAGATACCATGTGACAGTGTTATCTTCCAATCCTAGAATTATTCCACCAATCCGTACAAACTCGGCAGAGAAGTCCAGCTCAGCCTCGTGCAACCCGGCCATTTGGTTTCCGATATTGGCAGCGTATATTGAGTTCCTTATGTTACGAACAACGTCGGAATCAGAATTGACTTCATATAAACGGGATTTGTCGAACAAATTTGGGTCCTCTGTTATCGCAATCTGGACACATCTAACCCCAGAGGGTCCAACGGGGCAGTAGAGTTCAACACAAGTGAACAGCGGCTGATGTGGGTACAGCGGGACTTTTACACAATGTTCTACCTGTGGAAAGAAAACGAGTTTTTGTTTCCTTCAAGACATTTTAATCACAAAGAAATACAGGATGTTATAAAAATAGAATAAATATGATTTTTTAAAATTATTAATTAATATCTGAACTCACCATTAAATTGTTGCTGTTGACTTCAGCTTGATGATATATATTCCATTTTGTTATTTGTGTTGTTGCCATGTTATCCAGAAACAGACCCCAACGAATGATGACGTCATCAAGATTCGTGTCGTCTATGCCAGTTGGACATTCAACGTTTGATATTGTCATTTTTATATTTGAGCATGTATCTCCAGTTTTGTCTAAGAATGCCTCTATGTCGAACTCATCATATCTTGGGTTTAAGACAACAAACCCGTTTGAATCGATCCACTTGAAACAAGTCTCCTGCAGACATGGTCTGACTGAAATCATATACTTGCCCGTTTTAAGCGATAAGTGTCTAAAGCTGTAGGAGGAAACATTACAAGTACACGTTCCATATGCGATGGTCATCTCATCAGTTTCTGTTTTGTTGTCGCCGAATAATTCTCGTAACTCCACGTCGTAATGAAAAACATATGACCGGAAGTCATTACTTATCCAGTAAACGGAAGTATAGTCTGATCCAAACATAACGTCATAATCCACATCACAATCAGCAACACTTATACTCACATGGACATTTGCAAGATCGTTCGAGGACACATTAAAGACGGGATACCTTACCATCGGAACAAACGATATATAATAGAGGTGATTTATTTTTTTGCGATCGTGAATACGTGCTTCGTTGCTGGAAACAGTTATACTGGCGTTTGAAATCAGCGTATATGTATGACCGATATGGAACTGTGTACCACTAGGAGTATATTTCGATTTTTCTGTCAAGAATAGGGAAGTCTTAAAAGTTCTTCTCTGTTCAAAACAACCGTGTCCATCAAATACTTTCAAAATTGAAGAGGCAATGTCAGATTTGTTTACCAGTGTGAAGCCATCGGATATGCCGATACGTTTTCCACCAGAGGAAGATGCCCGGATTGCTGTAAAATACTGGATATACTGTTGGAGGTTTGTGTTTGTTTCACAATGGACACCGAAATCATGCACTACGTGAAATGGGATAACGTCATCGGCTCCAGGAGATAATCCTACTCCAAGTTCATACTCTACCGTGCTATGATGTTCAAAACCCTTCCAAGCCACACAGAATTGCGACGATGCCAATAAAATATCGACATCCTCGTAATCCCTGGTATTAAGTGATAATTCGTCAGGAATGACGTCATAAACGAGGCCATGACCCGGTGGGAAAATAGAGGGAAGGTAGAATGGTTCGGTGTTAACAGTACAATGATAACCAGCGTTGTTATAGGCGTTCACTTCAATGTAAAACTCGAATTCCCCCTCCTCGTCGTACTCGTGGAGATGCACCATGTCAAGCTTGAAGCAATGTTCATCTCCACATTTAGAACTGAACAGGGGTTTAAATCCGGAAACATGACTTCCATGTCGACCTGATAGATGTAAAATATCAATTATAAGTTGTTAATTAGATTAACAAATAACGGGCATATACATGAACGTTAATACAAAATGATTGCAGTTATACCAAGGCTTTAATTGTTATACATTAAAATTAATTCAAAAAGGATAATAGGAATATGAAACAATTGGGTAACCAAATATATTGTACCTGTTTTATCATAAACAAAACTCACTAAATCGAGACACAACAGTCAAATTTAGATGGGAAAAAAACCATAATTGTGGTCAATTTAAAAAAGATGCTTAACTTATAACAAAAATCACCTATTCGGTAGAAGAACGAAGAAATAACCTCCTGTTGCTCGTTGTCGCTAAACTCGCTGTTGTTCCAGTGGATGTACAGATAACCGTCACGGAGGCTGGAAACAAGTGTAGGCGGGCAATGGGGCAGTGACTCATCAAGAACGACTGGACCAATCACTGCCGTCGTTTGTAGGCCAGCACTGTTAGTGATCCTGACAAAGACGTAGATCTCATCCCCGTTACTAAGACCGGCATGCCTGTCTTTGTAGAAGTATTTATGCTGGGTTTTGCGGTAATCTATCAAATCCGGAGATACCACACTCTCTTTTGTCGATCCTATACCCACGAAGGCCTCGTGCACCTGACTTTCGTCTTCAACTATGTTCCATTTAATGTTAATCAGATCGATCGGGAGGTATATAACCCCAGGTGTAGAACTGATATCACAGGTGTGATCAGAACGCGTTGTAAATGTTAGGTCCCTGGGCAAAACGGAGACAAATTCATGCTTTGACGCATTCATACACTGTCTGCTGCAATCAGCGTCGTGTAATTTGTATGTAGTTAAGTTTGCCGTAATAATCCATGCAGTTCCATTAGCACAAAGAACGGTTTCTTTCATTGACGCACTTTGCAACGTAAGATTTACCACTTCAGGGGGAGACCTATCAAGTACGATGCCATCCGAACAGACTGGTCGTGACGGCTCAAATGCGTTATTGTAGGCAACAACAGTAACGAAAAACTTGCTCTCCTCTGGTAGGAACAAACGGGTAGATGTACGCGTAGTTTCTTTAATTAATGAATTGCTTCTTATTTTACTGTTATTGAAATCAACAAAGTCTGCACTTTGAAAACACACAGCTGCCAATCCTACTCTATACAACTTTATCCCACTCTCATGGTCAATGAATCCAGCCCAGTTGACGACGACTGACTCCTCACTAGTATAGTCTATATCTGGTGTCCCTGGCGGTCCTTCCATTACTACCCCAGGGGACGGGGGCGAGTCGTCAGCTAAAATCTCCAAGTGTCTGATAAAGACAAGGCGAGCAACGTTTGTGGCTGTTATGGTAAAATGGTACCGTCGATTGTGATTCCCGTTGTGGGTATTGCTATGTACGAGCGAATTTAAGGTCAGCGTGAAATTGAAATATAAACAGGGACCTACTGAAGGACAGTAGCAGGTCAGTGCTCCCTCTGGACAGGATGACTGTAATGGAAGCATAACTATACTTACTGAAAAAGCGGAAAGTGATCGTATACATAACAGTAAAATTTAACGAGTCATATACAATTTAACAGTTACATAGACGTTAAAGAAGCTTCTTCAACCTATAAGTATATTTGATAACCTTATATAAAGTTCGAATGCGAGATTGCATGAAATATGTTAACATGTTTTTTTTTTTTTAATATATCACAAATAACCAAAGACAACTCTATTTAGTCTGAAATAATTGACTGAGTTTGAAAATGCATTTCTGATTTCAAACAGGCGGTTTTGCTATTTGAAGTCTAATAAATGATTTGGGATGAATTGCTACCATATTACTTAATACTGTAATGAATTAGCCTTGTGATTGTACCTGGTATTTAAGACAATTAACCGAATATCGCTTTTTAGAAAGACATGTCATGCTTACATTTACTTCCATTCGTTGAACACCCAGAGAACCGTGTCCGATATCATTTCTTCCAAAGGTTGTACCAAGAGACCAGTCTACAGAATAAATGCCACTGTGGATGTCCAGAACATCAAATGTAAGAATCATCTTAGACAGGTCGGAGCTGTTGTGTACGAACAGTCGCTTGTATCCATCTTTTTCTAGCCACATGTTGTTTATTTCAGGTTCAGTTGAATCAATGTGAGTTGACAGGGAATCTGAGTACGTACGGGTCATAACATCATTTGCTGTCATTTCTAGGTGGTAGGTTTCACCGTCACTCACGATTGGTGATACGCATAGCGTCTGAAGTGTAAATTTAGGAACCTCAGTCTTCGGAACAACCAACTGCTCGTCTCGTGTCAATGTATAATGAAACATTGTTATGCCATGGACGTTTTGAGTTCCTACTATAGGAAGAATTCCAGATGTCTGTTCATAAACACCGGATATCAAGCCATGGTGATCCTGTTTTATCGGCTTCAACAGATTTAGGTGGTAAAATTTATCATTGTAGTATCTGTCGGTCCATAAATAACAAATCTTTCCCAGGTTTGTTTGCCACTTATAATCTGTTTGAAAGGTAGCTGTTGTTGAATAAATCGGTCTATCACCCCTTGCTAGTACCATTGATGAATTGTCAAACATGACAAACCTGCGAGCTTGTTTGACGTTGTTAGCGACGTCTTTTACCTCCAACACCACAGCATACATAGCTGGATTAGGTAAGTCTGATGGTATAGTGATAATAACCGGCGAGGTTTGTGCAATGGCGGGGATAACTGGAGTTCTACCAACATCGAGGAAATCTGTTCCCGACTCCTTTACCTCGTAGATATTTAAAACGTACGTGTGTATTCCAGAGGCGAACTTCGGATCACCTATTACAGGCGAGGGGTCCTCCCATCCGGAGAATGTCACTGTGAAGTCTCGACTCGTCAGTATACGGCTTGTCATGTCCAGCGGTTCTTCATTACAGGCGTTGTGTTCCCGGCAGTGTATAGGGGTGGCATCATCATACCAGTAGCATATATCTCTCAATGTTTTGACTTTCGGGTATGGTACCGAATACGTGGAATGTGTTTGTACATTCTTAGAAATCAGATGTCCTCCACCATACACGGTCAATCGCAGACAAATCCTTTAACATAATAATTATTCGGCTATTTTAATTTAATTTTAACTGTATCAGAAAAGACAGATATATGCTTAAACGACTGATACCATGTGATAAAGGTACAAAGATCAGACGAACTTACAGCCACTAACCAGCAAATTGTGAAATGTTAAAATGGGACGTAAGGGAATGAAATCGATTTTAGTATACCCAGTATTTTAATACAAGCATTATGATTCTATTTGTTTTTTAATTGAGCTACAAACCTTTGTCCATTTTCCATTTTACCATTGCTGTCAGGGTTACTCAGGAACCGGTCATAGGATACGAGGGTTAAAGGGTTGCTGCTTTCGGGGTCTTCTTTGATTGGAATTGTGGTTATAACTTCTGAACCTGTATTTTAAACAGTTTATTTGGTAACAAATAAAAAGTATGGAACCTCTACCACTATGCAGTTTTACTTTCATGTTTAAAACGCTATTTTTTAAAAAAGGAATGTATATGAATAATTCAAGGCACGTCATAATATGACAGTTATTTTTCAACTTATACTCTGGTTTTGTCTGTGACGTCAGCATTCGTCCTTCGACTGGACCAATAGTGCATTACAACTACACGAACTAAAAACTACTTAACATAATTTCATTGCATAGTAATAATATCGATATAAATATCTTTGGTAAGTTTCTTATGATTGGATATGTCCGCAGTTCTAGATAATGATTTTGGTCAAATTGAAGATCTGATTTGCTTTTTAAAATATAATGCATTGCATAACTATCATTGGTGATATCGGCACATTTAGGAAACTTAAGCCGTACAGGTATATTACACACAAACACAAGCATAACGTAGACCAACCTGATAAAGATTTCTTCACAATGGAGAAATATACGTCGGTGACCCCGAAAGCATAGTCCGTGACGAAGCCTGGCTTTACAGCATCCAGATAGGTCACGTTGACCAGAAAATCAAATGTTGTGTTTGTGACAACTCGTTTAACTTGTATATTCCCGTAGAAATCTTGCTGATTAGAGCAATGCCCTGTTTGTCCTGTTGGCACGTGGGACATGCGAACGTCGTTGTTACTGTCAATAATCTGCATTCTACAAGTCAAGGCTTCTGGGGATCTGTTCACTTTGATAAAAATGTGAGAAAATGAAAGGGAGGGATATATGTATTACATGTAAAACAAATTAACAGACGTTAGATTGACACATTAATAAGAGATAACAATATTCCTCTGTTCTTGTTGAAAGAATGATGATGGGTGCTAATTATTTAACAATATTCATTAAACGCAGTGCAGTATATTTAGACATTTTTAGAAATATTTTAAAAAGTATCTATTAGTAATAATGAATCGATAGTCTGACTGAAAAAGTATACATATTGGAATTAACATTAATAATCTTACATTCACATTTCGCCCGAGTTGTATCATACACTCTCTTAAAACTAGTGCTATCACAGACACAGTTCCTTGCGTAGTTGTGTGTATCAGGATTTCCACACGTTCCGGGCCAGCACCAGCGATTTTCCCATGAGCAAGTTCCTGAGAAAGGAAGAATTTATTAATTTTATTCTATACTCTACACTTATTTAGTTTCAGTTACGTTGAGCAGTATTTGAAGTATTCATTAGTGACAACAGTCTAGATTCATAGACATAGTGTACATACTTCACAAATGCTTTAAACAACATATTTTGGCAGATTAGGTCACATGAAAGAGGGCTACAAGCTTCTGCATTGACAACCGGAAGTGTACAAGCCAAACCGGTTTAGCAGGTCGGGAACACCTCTTGGATTAGCCCCCCATATAATCTGACATCACATATCAAAATCAACTACAACAATAATATTTCTCAATGTCAATTAATTGTAGATTGCATGCAATGAATACATTTTTAAGTCAACATTTACACATTTAATCAGAGGCACAGTATTTAACCGGAACACGTTTTAGGTATGAGTTACAATCATTTGAAACACGTGCTGATAAGCTGACTTAGTTGTGTAGGTCCCAAATATGTTACAAACGACAATAACGTTTTACTTTCTGGAGAATCTTATCCTAAATTGTTCATCAAAGTGGAACTATTTTCGTCTGAAGTAGTATCTTACCAACCGTAGCCAATGCAGCATAGGTAGAAGTTGCAAAATCAAATATTCGTTCATTGGTGCATTCACTATTCGTAGCATTTATATTTTCATGTAATGTGTGAAAAAATGACTTTCATGCTTTACAGTTTATTGTAATTGAACTCCCATACTATTAGCAAGGTTATCGTTAAGAAATAAATCAGAAAGCTACCTTATATATGAGGATACAAAGTGAATTATTATAGCACGGCGATAACAGCAGAACAAATACACTCGGCGAGTAAATTCTCTTTAAGTAGCCTTCGTATGTTAAATAATAAATCAACTGTCCTTTAACGCGAAACATACAACGACATTACATCTTATTTAAATGTCTCAATGTGTGATAAACAGTAGCAGTTTACAGTAGCGTACGGTAGTCAGCGGTGAACTTTTTGTATAACGAATAACCTCTGTAATATAACCTGAATTAAAATTAACAAAAAAAAAAGTTACATATGCGATAAGTTGGCTCGTTTGGGAGTACAGTTTTTTGCCATTTACCAAATTTCGTATGCGTATGTTAAATGTAAAAAAAAATGTTTCTGCAATTTGTGACTTTTTCAATGTTGTAACCTTTATCTAAACAAGTTCGCAATCTAAGAATAAAATCTTTAAAAAATCATTTCCCAAATGATTTATGGATAATATTGTATTTGAATATATGGATATATATTTATAAAGGTTTATTATGTAGGATGGATCTGCTATCTATGTGTATCAAAGACATGCCTTGTATTTTTAGAATCCGGTCATTTATACTATACACTGCTTCCTCAGACAGACACGAGTTTTTTTATGTAGACGTGGTTCATATTTTCGACAATACTGGGCGATATACAGCTAAACACTTCTGTATTGTTTAATTCACAAATAACCAACCAGAGACTTGTATTAGTTGTCTTGAAAAAGCATCTGATGATTACCTACTTGTTGACGTTTACTTAAAATAATCTTGAAAGCAAGACACCTCCAAAAACATCTATTGGATTCTTTTCAAGACCGACAATAAATGACTACTCTGTACATACATTTTTTTCTATTAATACTGCTAGAAATATATGTGAAACAACAGTCACGTACTTGTACACGATCTCCCATCATTGTCCAGTTTGAACAGGTCGGCATCTCTACATTGTGTACACCATCGGTCAGACAAACTGTTACATAATGTCCTGTTGCAATCAGTTATAGTGCCGCATGCTGAAAGTAGAGGATTTAATAGATAAAAACATATGTCACAAAGAAAAATTCATATATTTCACTTCTTTAGTTAAGCGATGTAAGGTTGATTTCACTACTATATTTCAGCGATGTAATGGGATTATTACCATGACCATAATATCTGCACGTGCATGTAATATTTACTATCGAACCAGGCAAGTGCAACATTTTTCCAAAAATCAGCCCGATATTACAAAATTTCATGTCTTCAAGTTAGCCATGTGTCACTGATTAAGAACGCATTTATGTAGGAAAGATATGCGCTTGCAAGTTTATATCTACATATTTTAGTAAACAGGTTAAGCTAGTGCAATATGACCACTGGTTTGAGTATCATGAACTTAGTACTTCAGCTCTTGCATCAGCTAACAACTTCATAAAATTAAGGCATCCTGTGACAAATGGTTTCGAGTACTGAAATGGACTCGATTGTGCATATACAAGTGACCATAAACTTCTAAGTTCAGCGAACACCGGTTGCAGTGTCAAGAAATTACTACACAAGCTCAGACATTGGCTTGCAACTCCATCAAAACAAGATTGCAAAGATTTGTTTAAACTTACACTAATGTTTTGTATGTTTACTTACGGCTACATTCATTTATATCGATGAAGTACCCATCATTACATTTTGTACATCTTCCAATATGACACTCAACTCTCTCGGGTGCGGGTTGGCAGTTGTCGATAGATAAGTAGTAGTAACATTCTGTGTGATAATTTAACAGAAATATACTGTAATTATAGATTATCAAAATGTATTTTCAGTGTTTTGTCGTGCTCGCACGTATATACAATATCGAGTCCACCTGTTGTGGCCTCTCGATTTTATCCACGAGCTCGCAATGGAAAAACACTGCATGATAAACTATTCATCATCTACATATTACTACCATACATGTTCTCCGTTCAAAAAACTCAACGAGGCACCATGCGGAGGAATACAATTAACCTTAAAACTACGAAAAAAATTTTTTTTCAAACAATCCTGTCATCATTGGCTTTTTCATATGCACATTTACACCTGAAATGGTTTTGTTATTCTTACAATTTTTTCCCGTAACTTTAGATTGATATGCCTGTCACGGACTTCTTTCTTACGCAAATCACTTTTATGTCGACACTTTTTCCAGTTGTGGACGTCATCTGGCACTAGCAGACATTCTTTTTTGAGAAAATTCGTTCCCAAGCACTGGGGAATGGGGAAACCCGATCTCAAGTTCTTCTCAGCTAGTTCTCACGTCGTTCTCAACTTGTTCTCGCACTGACAACCATTGCTAGTGAATTTATTATGTTACCGTCGGTGGTTTAAAGTAGTATATAGATGAAAGATATATGTGTTAAACCTGGTTTATGTAATAAAAACGACAATACTGTATAAGTACAGTATTTTTAAATGATTCTTATTTAATATGAATTGTGTATTACAGTGTATCAAAACAAATTGACAACACAATATAAGATTGTAATTAACATAATAAAAGCATGTAGTGAAGGCATTAATCAGTATGAATTGCAATCTAATGACTAGCCTTATTGTCATTAATGTAAATGTATTCTTTCTGGAATTACACGGTAACTTTTCAGTCATCGGGATCGAGTAAAACCTAGTCAAACATTGAAATGTTTAAGATAATCATTCCGTTTATAATGTCTTTCATTTAATGTTTTATCTAAACAAACTTTATTCATAAAAAAGGTCATATTATTATCTTTTTGAATATAAAAAAATAAGACTTTGAATAAGACACGTACATTTAATAAAAATGTTAACATAAGTAAAACAAGACACCTTTAATGACCGTTCTATTTTACAAAACGAATGTGTTGCTAATAAAAATTTGACGTTGTTACACAATACAAAAGATACCTACGGTTTGAATTCATGCTCCTCCTATCACCTTTCTCTACCCAGCAGTTGCAATCAAAACGATACGGTAGCGACGTTGATGTATCTGTAATTTCAATCTGAAAAAAGGAAGTAGCGACAGGATTCACAGTTTGTAATTATTTAATAATTTATTTATAATGCAGTTAGAAGAAGCACGACGAAAAGAATGACAATGCACCTTTTTCAAAAATGGAGTTTGTTATTGCAGAAAGCGAAATAATATAAAGAAGATTTTTACTGTGAAAGTTTTGCTTAATTTATATCTCACCAGTACATCTAAGGTCAATGTGATGTCAGAGACACATACTTATGTGCAGAAATACAAGAAAAGGAACGGTTCCTACACCATTTGTTTTTACGGTACAAACGTATACCTTTTGACCACAACTGACAATTGAAGTAGTGCATGCAAACCGTGCTAGAAAAGTTTAGTTTCAAGATTAAGACTTACATAAGAGACTTATAGTTCACTAGCAGAGACAGAACCTTTATACTGTAAACATAATCAATAGAAATAAAGAAAAGAAAAACAAGAATGAAATATGTTGATGAAGGACAAATTAAGTTACTGCAGCAGAAGCCTTTATAGCTTATTTGAACGCATCCGTTGCTATCAAGTCAAAAGAAACAAACAATCTTGACGTAGCACACATGCTTTCTAAAATATACCGAGATAGTTTGAAAGGCAGCTACAATTACACACCACATTATAAATAATAAAAAAACCTTTCTCCTGAGATACAGATGCATATGGCTGACCTATTGTATCCCCAGTTTGAACTGACTTGATAGAGGGAGTGAAAGCTAAAAATATGTCCAATTTCTGCACAAAGGACGAATAATATCACTATTGCTTTCAAAGAGTATGTTTAGGTACTTTTTTGTTACAGTATAAAAAAAAAAGTTGACTTACATAGTCCAAATGCCAGCCGGGATTCCACCCTGAGTTGTCATGGTAAACTACAATCGTGTTAATTGATCCTACATCAAAATAGACATCTTTATATTTCGTTTCACCATTAGAGAAGTCATCTCCCAGATCCACCCTGCTCTTGCTCCCCGTTGTTCCATAAACGTCCATTCTCACTTTGGCTGCGGTTCCAGCGTAATTTCGTGTTCCAGTTTTAATTTTGACTCTTAATTTTACACCTGAAAATATAAATAGTTATATATATCGAACTCTCCTGTGAACTCTGCTTCACATTTTGAAGTTGTAATTGGTTTGTTTGATAAGAAGTGATAAAACTTCCCTAACATACAATGTATAAATAGCTTTCCTAAATGAGCATTTTTCATTTTTGAGTTTTATTTGTGCAAACGAATTAAACTTACACCTAATGAAGCCTCGATTTCTGCCTTGATTCAAATTATCAACCGGTAACATTACATATTACAAACAAAATTTAATAATTTGCCTTTGGTTTACTATTGCTCACCTGATACAGGTACGGATGTACAAAAAATAGCCATCATGATTACAACAGGTACAGCCCGCATCGTTTTACACCCGATTGGTCGTACCGGTGTAATGACTGCAATGATAATGATTAGAAAGCTAGAACGTGGCAAGTACCGAACACTTATGTAATTATACTTTCATTATGCCTTTGTCGTGAGTAATAACTCATGCTGACCTATATTTTCGTTGCACAATTCAGTAACTCAGGA
>JAULCA010241700.1:0-13564 GCA_032360845.1 Crassadoma gigantea
CATGCAATATTACAGGGGTTATTTAGTGTACAAAAATATCACCCATGGCCACCGTGCGCTACTGTACACTGCTACCTTGGGACGTCCAGTAAACCCCCTTCACTTTCATGTCTTGGTCACTCATCCCAAATAATTATGTCAAGTAATAACACAGAAAGTAATAAAAAAGGAATAATCAAATGGTTGGTATGTATCAACAGTCAAAACATATTTTGACACCAATTATTTCATTTTTTGATGAAGTTGAAAATCTTACCAAATGATAGAGAACATGTAGGGAAACATTTTCCATAACAACTAAATGAAATATTTGTCGTTGATATTGGAGAAAAATAAGGTTTAACATATTGTCGGCATTTTTAAAAGAGCAAAGGAAATATTCAAAATGGGGTACAACGTTAACGGTAAAAGTTACAATAAAACTAAAAACATCAAATTCATCGGAATGGCAAAACTCGTGACCTTTGACCCAACAGCGAGCTTATTATTTGAAATATTTGTATTAACATGTATAGAAAAAGTTAGATAAGGAAATTAACTACAAAAAATATAATTGCACCAATTCTTTACAATCAACAGTTTTCGAGATATAGCAGTTTTAAAGTGTTTAGCCTATGACGTCATAGCGGCCATATTGGATTTTTGACCGACTTGAAAATGTTTCTGTAACACCTTCAGACATAGACCTACAATATACTTAAAAGACTATAAACCTATCTTTTACCAATCAAAAGATACAGACTCCACAATATACGGAAGAAGAATAATAAGAAAAAGAAACATAACAAAAACAATAGGTCTTTTCACCTTTTGACCAAGTCTAAATAAAATCGGTCAAATAATGTTCTTAATGTTCCTAGCAAGTTTTATCAAAATCAGTTCACAAGTTTAGGAGGACTTGTCTGGACAAGATATGTCTACAGACAGACGGACACACAGACGGACACACAGACGGACAGACAACCTGATTCCAGTATACCCCCTAAACAAATAAAACTCTAAGCAAAAAGTAAATGTTTCTATCTGTCTCTCCCTTAATCAAATGATGACCTTGACCTATTTTGGATGTAAAATTTGAGAAATTTGTTTAACCCTTTCAATAACTTCTTATGACTAAGAGCATAGGCTCAAGACAATTGTACAGGAGGCCATTGGGCCTCTTATTTATGGTACAAACTTCATTGTGCTCTATAATTCAGATACCTCTTGGTGTCCTTAATAAAGACGAGGCTCGAATTGCTGATATGGTTGACATCATGGACACCTCTCATCAGTATGTACCTAACACACTAGGAGCAACACCACCAATGCCTACTTTACTATATGGAGATGGATTAAGCCGCGAGAGCGCCAACGATGCTCAGAATGCAAGACTTAACAGCAATAATCTCTTGGATCGTCTTGAAGGTCTTAATCCTGCAATCCAGGAATGGCATAAAAGGGGAATCTTATTAGAGGTACAGATACAACTTTTAAGGTTGTCGTATGTCACTTAATGATGTTGACTTTATTGTTCTTATCCAAAAGAAGTTTGTAGTAATCTGTTTAACCATATTATGATAACTTGGTTGATTTATCATACAGGTGAATAAGGGATAAGAGATGTCAGATTGATCTTTGTCTATTTTTCATGTTTTTTTTCTCGTTTTTTTAATCATTTGAAGTCTAAGAAACAAACTTTCTGAGAACAAGATATAGCGTTTTCAACTGTCGACGATGGTTAATCAGTTATTTTGTTGTTTTGAATCAATCCCACGGGGAACATCAATTTCAGATAGATTCCTCCAACACTTTTTGAGAAAAAGTGGTAACAAACTTTCAATTGTCAAAATCCAAGATAGCCGCCTGTCGGCCATGCTGTTTTCCGATCGGTCCCGAAATAAAATATGTACAACTAGGGACCACATGGAACATACAGGTGAAATTTCAGAAAGATTCCTTCAGTACTTTCTGAGAAATAGCGGTAACAAACTTCAAATGTCAAAATCAAAGATGGCTGCCTGCCTTATTAATAAAAAGAGCAGGCTATCAGAACCTGTGTTGCTCATCTGTACCAATATTATTACATGGTGCAATGAGCTTGTTGAAGAACAGTGAATCTTCATGTGATATTTTGAGAAAAAAAATCCTCCATTACTTTATGAGAAATAGGTTTACCAACACTTGTTTAGAAAGATGTGCTTGGCCTATAATAATTAGGTTGTCTGTCGGTCTGTCTGTGTCTGTCTGTCAGACTTTGTTTTCTTTTGTACAATGTTGATGGAAGAAATTGGGGTATATTGTTAAAACTGTACAAGATGGTATGTACTTCCTCAATTTTTGGGCATTCAAAAATTCAAATGGAGCTAATCCGTAATGTTTGATTTAACTTAAGGAAATTTTACATCTGATAGCTAGGAAACTTTTTTTCATGACATTTTGAAGCAAAGTTGGCAAGAATTAAGCAAGGTGTCAAATGACCAAACTTCAAGGACAACAGATGGAAGGTCAAGGTCAAATTAAATTTTTGTTGAGTTTTTATGTCACATTTCTGGAGAATGACAATAAAGCAGTATCAAAATTGTGCAAACATTAGTATTTTGGCTCAAATCATCATGCAAGGTAGGCAAAGGTTGTTAA
This sequence comes from Crassadoma gigantea, assembly GCA_032360845.1. Classification (NCBI taxonomy): domain Eukaryota; kingdom Metazoa; phylum Mollusca; class Bivalvia; order Pectinida; family Pectinidae; genus Crassadoma; species Crassadoma gigantea. Next base: position 2,620 of record JAULCA010241700.1, read on the forward strand.
AAAGTATATAAGAATCAATTAATGTTAATGAAACACTCAATTCAATCTCAAAATTAAGAGTCAGTTACATAGCGAGGATCTTGCTGACATGGTCTGGGGGAAATGGCCCGACATGATGCCATTCGAGAGAATGACGTGCAAAGGATGATAGCCTACTGGCGACTGGATATGCTTGATTTTTACCAAAATAATCATCCAAAGTATTTTTTGCAAGGTCATCGGTTACTTACCGACTTAAATGGTGGAGTTTCATCAAGAATGGCAATGCAACTGACGAATAACCGCACAGTGAGTACTAGGGGTGTAAGAGGTAACAATATTGAGATGGACCTACAAATGGATTTTTTAATCGGGATTACAAACAGGCAATAAAAGGTGCAGGTGGGAATCTAACATCTACATGCCTAGAAAGGTATAGTCAAATGGTTGGCATTACATCAATACATTGTTTGATTGCGAAGTTGGTTTACTTTATTCATCCTTCCATAGAAAAACAGGTGCTGTTTCAGACAAACGCCACGATGATATCCCAGACCTTGTACAAATTCTACTGAAGAACAAGTGCTTTCATAACATACCTGGTCGGTCACACAGCGGCTTAGAACAATTTACTATGGACACCAAAGTGAAAAAAGGTGAAGGTATGAACAAACACATAACAAAACTACTGAATAGACGTGCCAAGAGGATTAAAATGGCTTCAAATTAACGTATGTAGTGTATACTGAAGTGTACAAATGTTTCAACTGTGTATAGAAAACTAGATGAATATATAATTTCACATCTTTTTGCTGTATACCTGGTATGGTAAACTGTTTTGAAGATTTCATAAATGGTGTGCATGATGGCCAAAGACTATTCAAGTCTATCCAATACTCTTTTGATTTTCCCAGTACACTTGCACTTTTCCACACAGTTACTACAACATGTACTTAAGAAGCAAGAACACTTGACACATTATCTGTCACAACGCTTTTCCTCATGTTGTGAAAATGTCCATAACTCTTCCAGTAGATGAGCGATCTGTCCAGCTATGAAACATTGCAATCATGCGAGTGGTTGAAGATCTTACACATGCAAAAGCATCGTCTTCCAGTTCTTCCATTTACCACATATAGATGTCTCAATGTTGCGACAGTAAAGTATAGTTTTTTTGGCTTGAAGGTTCGTTCCCCTGACATGTTCAACCAACCATTTTATAACATCATCATGTCGCTCAACAACTCGCTCGAGATGCAGATATATGTTAGGTCTGATGTTGAACAAAAATTAAACATCAATGACAAATTTGGTGCTAACAAGCTCATGCACTATACAAATGCCATTCTTAGTTATTGTAGGAACTGCACTGATGAGTAGGGTTTATGAAAATTATTCTTAACCTACTATTTACAAATTAGTTTATTCGAATGATAATGATGGTGTTCAATAAAATGTGGTTCTACAAAACATAATTGTAGAGATTGAAGTACAATTGTTTGTGTATAAATGATCATCATTTTGAAAACAAGTGATCTTAGAGGGATCTTGGCGCCCACCATTAATTGTGCCATCTTCATTAGTTGCATGTCATTTTGTATATCAGATGAATCGGAAAATTAGATATGCACAACTACGAACTAGGGGGAACCTCCACATGAAATTTGAGAAAGATCCGTTCAGCACTTTTTGAGAATATTGATAACAAGAATTCTTTAAGGATGGACAACGGACAGACAGTTGACAGACCACTGACGAAGAGCGATTTGAATAGCCCACCATCACATGATAATTTGCTAAAAATATAACATTACCAAATATATGAAAATATATTCCTGTCAGGCAGACGAGCTACAAGTTAAGTATCCTCTGGTAGAGCCAGAAGGTTACTCAAATCAAAGAAAACCTTCTCTGTGGCAGTGGCTGTCATGACTGATGTTGGAACATCATTAAAAATGCTCACCAGGTCTGCAACTTTACGAGATTCTGGTCAAAAATCTAATCCCCTGTAAATATGTTAAATACAAATGTAGTGAATGTTGTGACATTATATTCTGTTGCTTATTTAATTTGAAGGAAAATCATAAATTGGCCACACATAATACTAATTTTAATTAAGATTTGATTTGGAGGAAAACACAAAACAAAACTTGTTGAAATACCATGAAGCCTTAATGTGGGTAAAACCTACCACTGAGAAATGCAATGTGCCTCATCAAAGCACGGTAAACAAATCTGCTCCATCAGAGGACTACTGGTTAGCTCATTCAGCCACAGCATTGCGGATTCGGGTGATGCAAGAATCACATTAACATTACCAGATTTTATAGTTGGAATAAAACAGAAAATTGTGATAAAAGTTACAAAATAAAATATGCTGTTTACCTTGAAAAATCGTCATTTAAACTGTCATCTTACCTATGTAATATATAACCCAATAAATACCAGTGTGACACTGTCTAACATTCTGAATAGTTTGTTTAAGCAAAAACATGAAAAATGCACCATAAGGAAGCTAAACATATATTTCAATTAATGCGAGAGGATACTGATGTTTTGCTATTTTTGTTTATTATGAATTGATGCATGTTTGAACTGTCTTTTAAAACCTCATGTAGCCATGTGAGGTTCTTCTGGGATGGAATGCTATAAAGTTTCCTCATTAAAATGACCTCGACCTACTTTCAACATCACAGGGATCAACTATATTGAAAAAATCAGTCAACAATATTTAAAGGACCAAAAGGTGTAGAGTCATAAAATTTAGATATGTTATGCAGACTTGCAGTGGTAATATTTTTTGTAATTATGGTAATGAGGGCAAATTTCAACACTGCAGTGCTAGCCAGTGTCAGTTGTTTTCTTAATAACAGCAAAGAGGTAAAAGATCAACTTTAAAGTGCTAGCTGGAGTCAAAGGTCAACATGGGTTTAAAGCTTCAAAATTCAAATTTCAAAGAACAATATCTTAAGAACTGTTTAAGAGATGTTAGAATGTGTTGTGTCCTAATTTCCCGATTTGGTCTGAAGTGATCTATATCTCAGTGCCATGGAACAATAGAAACAGGTGAGCCATACAGGCACCCTGGGCCTCTTGTTATCAACTTTTGATTTACCTGAAATGCAATCTACTGTCATATCCCACATAATGCAAGCACTTGGAACATCATGTGCCTTCAGAATATGCAACTGGTCATTCATGAGAGCTATCAGTGATGAAATGACCAATGCTGTGTGACGTTTACCTTTAAAATGCCATGAACATTAATAAAACAATTGATTTTGAAGAACGTACAAAGAAACAACATTAAATATGCATTGTATATAATGTTACTTATGTGTATTTTAAATATTTAATGTAATATTTCATTTCACCAATTCCTCATTTGAATGCAATGTAGTCAATATACAAAATTGTTACATTTTCTGCTTTAAAATTACATGATTTCGGAACAGTAAAATTTTAATGCAAAGTGATATTTATATTTTCTGCTGTTGCAATATAAGAAAATCACCTGCTTAATATAAGTTCAGACATTTGCTTTTACCAAAAGTTATCAGTAACTTGTAAATTACATGTACATTTATTTTATTACTTGCAGAAATATAAAAGTTATTAGAATGTGTAATGCCAAAGTCATCAAGAAACGAGACTGCTAGACTTGTCAAACATTTAACTTTCCCAGCTCTTACTTTCAATTTTGTAAATATATGTGTTGTTTTAGTAAATAAATTCACATCATCATGTTTTAATTTGAAAGAGATCTGCCTTGTCACTATGCAAAAAACTTCCAATTTTTCTGTGGGTAAATATTTTATGTACTGTAAACCAATACTTAATATAATGACAAGAAACAAATTAACAACAGTGTATTGAGTGAATAAAGTTGGAAAATTACCTTGTCCATAATCAAAGGAAAAAAAGTGTTAACCACACTTTTACCAAAACCGTTAGGCAATTGTCCAACAACTGACCGCCCATCCATGAGTTTCTTTAAACAAATTAACTGCTCTTTTTTTTTAAAAAGGAACTTGTACTTATGGTGTAACTGCACATCTGCCAGATGCTGTTCAAATTCAATGTTAGCCATTTTCTTCTATCGTTGGTAAACGTGGATGTCGCAACCGTGTAACCGGTACACGTGAATGTAACAGTTGCTGCACTGTGTTAGTTTACCAATTTTGTCGGGAAAAGCCGAGGTCCCCGGAAGCAATTGTGATTGGCTGTTGCTCAATCCATATTTAGACAAGATGGCGACCGATAGCTTGACTTTCGAACTTCTCGACGATTTCAAGCGACATAGTGTGCTTTAGGGGACAAGCTCGCATATGACATGTACTCATGTGAGTTGAGAACGAATTTATTGACATTTGGATATACATTTTTTCTCCATCCCAACCCACAAATCTCTTTAAAATGCTGTCCTCAGATTTCGACGACAATCTCGGCGTTTTAAAGAGCAGTCGATAGCTGACCATAAACAGGCGACTGATCAGAATTTTTTAGCCTGCGATTATGGTCAGATTTAATATAAACTTTATGTTCATCACACATTGAGGTCAGATTTAGCGGACTAGGTATAAGCATTCAATAACTCAACCCGTCCCGGAAGGATATCTTGACCTCCAAATATTTCAGGTGTATGGTGTCCCTTATACCTATTCCATCCTTCAATGGAGTAAGGGGGAATCTCTAAGAAGATCGGTGTAACAGTGGGAAATCCTGCCACAAAACTCCCAATCTTAGTGATGTATGACTTGATGTATGCTATAAACTTTTCGTCACTACTATGTCTCAGTGAGATAAATTTTCCTTGCTTGGTAGCTATGTCACAAGAACCGATCCATATATATATAACACTATATCATGGTACTTTTCCACCCTTTTGTGCTAAAATTGCTACGCAACCACCCAAGGGTGTGATCAAAACGAGCCCTGGGTTCACAATTGAATTCCAGGTCAAATCAAATTTGGCTATGAGGTCATAATTCCTCTTTAAAGAAAAGCCTTTGCTACTGGTAGCCAAAATTTGGAACTTTCTTCAAATTGTTGGTGCAAGTAATGGCTTATCAATACATTTTTGTAATTTTCTGACACTTATGTGTAATTTAAATTATAAAACTCAGTATCCTATCAGGTGTAACACCACAGGGTTAAATTGTACTACACCTGACAAATGATGATTGCACTACAAATGATACATACAAATATGTCCTACCTTACATTCTGTGCTCCAGCTCAGGATGTACTGGAGATGGCTACCAGACCAGTGCAGAGGAAGGGAAGTAAAAACGATTAATGGTGATGATTTAATGATCTTGATGAAAATGAAGTGCTGTGAGATGAGGTGCTGTAACCTTGTCCCTGGTAAACAAGTACATACAATTAGTTGAACTTAACAACATTCACCCTCAAACCATCCATACTAATTAACAGCAACGATAACAAAATATATACAGTACTATACAGACGACAGCAGGACGCAATGGCCCGGAAAGTATCAATGCAGTTCATATTACTGTATAAAAGATTAGATAATTTCGAAGCAAAACCACATTATGACAGTTCAAATTCAACCTAGAACGCAACACACCTGCTCACCGTAAAAATACAAAATATAAGGATATTTATAAAAACATAATATAATATACTTTCAAAATTTCGATGCAAATTTTAATCACTGCAAAAGCCAGATGAAAGTCCTAAACACTGTTCATAATATAAGATACTTTCAAAAATGTCGATGCAAATCTTAATCACTGCAAAAGCCAGATAAAAAGTCCTTAACACTGTTCAACCTTAATCACTGCAAAAGCCAAATAAAGTCCTAAACACTGTTCATATTTTACGGGTCACCTGTTATCTTCACCACACCGGATAGTTCTACTTTTTAACTTAATTATAGATTACCCCATCCGATTGTGAACTTCATTGTGCTAAATGTAATTTGTTTGTCTCTGACGCTGTCGCTCATTGTATCCTTCGCTTAGAGATGTCTTTTATAAAATTTGGTTAACGTCTATCTCGTACATGTATATGTGTATTTAGATCAAGCTGAAAGGGAACAACAGATTTCCACTATACTTGGCTGTCCCTCCAACGATATCGCTTTCGTCCTCGGAGAGGATCATGAAATTTTTTTCCTTTATCCGAGACTGTCTGTTTTTTGCGGAGAGAGCTTCAGCTCTAACATTCCAGTAGATCTAATATCCTTATATTGTCTGTAACTAATTTTATATAATTTAAATCGCTTTCTATCATGATTGTTCTTGGAAACCTTTATGTCAATTCACAGTAAGGTTCCTTTGTTGACTCGTCTCAATACAGTTTATGACCATTATCATTCTACTCCTTCATATATTTGTGAAGCTTTGTAATTATATTTTTTTGATTTGTTCACTAGTCTGGAGTCTTTTACATGTCTAGTCACATACTTTTGTCCACTTTAGAATATCTTTTTTTTCTTCACTTGACATATGATTTCTTTTTCTGTATTTATTAATATCTTTGTTCATGTACATGTCATGTAACTCTTAAAAGAATCAAGAAATGAATGAATGAATCTTGTCACGATAGATATCGTACTGCTAATTATGTATACTGTAAACCAACTTTCATTCGCGGCTTCTAATTTTCGCGATTTCCTTCTCACAATAAGTTCGCGGCGATTAACTTTCGCGAAGAAGACTACTTTTACTTTCTCTTTACAATTTAAGTCAGGTAGATCTAAATTCGCGGCGATAAACATTCGTGAATTTATTTTTATCGCGAAATTCGCGAAAGTAAATCGCACGGGAATTAAAGTTTGTTTACAGTAGCTGGTCCTCCTACACTTTTCCATTGAGCCTTCGAAGGAGGGGACTCGTGAACATCCCAGATTGATGTCAGATTAAATGTAGCAAGAATATCACACGCCCACACAAACTAACTGTGAGAGTTACTTTCCTTCACAGCAAATTGACGAGATGCAATTTTATACAGAGTTGAAGACTGGTCTGCCATGATAGCATGGAGATTGGCTAGAACTAATTGATGTAATCTTGATTCTATTGGTAGACGACCAGCTAGTATATAAACTGCTGAGTCAGTCGGGAAGATGTTGTTATTGTTTTAACACTCTCTTGTGGTAGCTGGATATATTTTGGACATCTATATTTCGCAGTCTAATCACATCCAATCCGTAAATCAGCCTAGGGACAACGTATGTATCCAGGATATGGGACGAGACAGTTGGATCGAGTCCGTGGAGGCCATGAAACCCTACTCCCAATAAGGCATTTGACGTCCTTCTGGCAGACTGGATCCTCTCTTCAGCTACTTCACTAGTTCCATATTTTAAGTAATTGTCCCTGGTAATACCGAGATGAGGAACAACAAATGAGTGCCGAATCTCTTCATCATTTTTGGTACATCCGAGGTCTGAAGAAGCTGAGTTTACCACCAAAATGTTGGACTTTAACTCGCTAATTTAGTATCTCTCCTTATTAGCGTAGCGCTCCTGGACGGATAGCATCCCTCGCAATTCCTCAAAGCACCTCGAAGCTAGACAGACGTCATCCGCCGTCGTAGGGATACCACAGTAGACATTACCTTTATGTGCACCTATTCCATTTCTTTCCATAGGAAGAAGTAGAGGATTAATAAATGCCGTATAGGCCGTTGGGATCATTGAGAGGCTTACCATTCTTCTTGGATTGATTTTCCCCGTTTTGAAGATATTAGGAATTCTAGATTGACAGTATATGACGTTGAGTAGTTCTCTAATGACGTTGATAACCGAATTACCACCATGTTTAAGATGTTCTACTGTTATCCCCTATTGAGCAGCTGCTTTTCCATTCTTCATAGACTGAAGAACGATTCCGACATCCTCATTTGTGACTGAAATAGATGTTTGAGTCTTATCCGCACTATAGACGTTTTCAAGTATGAAGTTGAGACGTAAATGTCCCGTCTTAACTGGCATTATCCTCAGGGGAGGCCAAGACCTCAACGTAATTAGTCCATCATCTGCACTCCTTCAGAATTGTTGTAAATATTCCCCTCAACCACTTACTGATCCGTGACACCATGGCCAGATCTTTTCTGTGCTGCTATACGTCGGTAAAATGTCTTCTTATCAGATTCGTCAGCTTCCATATTTTTTTCATACTGACGCTTCCGTGAAGTAGCCTGATCCTGCCGTTAGGAACTTCTTAGACATTTCTTGGCTACCTTTATATTAATGAACAGGGAGTTGTTACGGTCCTTCGGACGACCTCCTGATTTCGACTTCCAGAACGCTTGTTTGCTATCCTTACACAGGTTTTTGGTTTCCTCCGACCATCTTGGTCTACTGCAATAGACTCCATTATGTCACATAATGATATTATGTAGAGGTCCAAGGTGCAGGGAGTTGCCTTTTCTGAAAGCTCCAGCCCATACATCCTTTCCAACAAAAGACGCTGATACTTATCTGTGTCGACTCTGTCCCAGCAGATTTTTCTTGGTGACTTGGTATCCACTGGGGAGATTACGGCTTCAAATCGGATAGAAACCAGATCATTGGTCGAAGTATTCAATGCTTCCCGTTCAAGGGTATGATAGTTTTGTAGGTGTTAGCTACCTATGTGCACCTGTGAATCCTCTGTTGTGATTGGTCCTTTAGTTTCGCAGTATCAAAGGTGGGGGTTCAAAATGGCCTAAGAAGCAAATACGATAGCTGGTAAGTCCTACGTTTACAAATAGGCATTTAAGTCCAAACATGTACATACGCAAGAATATATCGCCCTTTTTGTGCCAAAAATGAAAAAAATGTATGTTGTTTTTGAGAAAACTAAAAATGAACATGCTGATAACAACATGTTAGATATCATATATGCAAAGCAAGAAGTTACATTTTTGAATACATTAGAAACAGGAGATACAAATGTGATGGAATTTGAGTAAGAACATGCTCTTTTTACATTAAACGAGATTTTCTGAAGGTCAAAAATACAACTTCCTATTGAAGTCCATTCGTAATTATGTGCTAGAAAACATCTTCAAACTGTATAAAATAAATTGCCCAAAAATAGTATTTAGAGTTTTGTGCAAAGTAATTAAAATTGTTTGATACTATTACTATGTAATTTTTTAAAGAAAAATGAGTATAGTGGAAAATCTGTTTTGCATTGAAATATTGTAAAGTGAACTGAAATAAAATGTTTATACTGGGTTATATAAGTACACAGGAACTGATACCTACACTAATAATCCACTAGAGTGAAATTTCCACTTTCAAAATGGTCGTCATGTTCCCTGATAACCACGAATATTAAATGTTCTTACAACTGCTGAATCAATTTTCTGACAAGAACGCTACATGATAGATTTAGGTTGGTTTACACATTAAACCACCTAATGTGGAATCAAATATGGATTCCTCGTCATAGAATCTGATTGGCCATGTCAGCGTTGGTCTACATCGTAGTTCTAATTGTCCAAGTCGAATAAAACTTAAATCCTGGAATATGACGGTTGGTAGCGAAATCGACATTACTTGAGGTTTGTCTTAAACCTTTTGACTTTTGGATGCAAAGGCTTACTGGTTTCCAAATGCATGTAGTATCCTAAATAGTTTAGGATACTGGCTAAGTTGGCACATACCCCCATGGCTCTCTGTCCAGTAGGACACTGCAATAATAATTCTTTATGGGATTAATGGCGTTTGAGCTGTCATGCTGGATCCAAACATTGTACTTTATACTGCTCTTATGCCTCAAGTGGATCTTACATCGTACAATGTCCCGTGAGTGCCGATAGGTCCAGATCTCGGAGTCACCATCATCACTGAGGTGCTCACTGATGTAGCCAGCTGCCAGTGATACTGGTATGTGCCGCAGGATTTAGTCCGAAGGTATTCCATGTCTAACTTTGGAAAGTCACAATCACCGCAGTTTGACAAATAGTGACTTGGCCCTTTTGGTAAGATCATCTTTCACACGCTGAGCTAAGGTGTTGTGAACACTAAGGCGCGCTTTCATTTTGTCAGCCAGCGCCCTATCCTTTGCGTCTCGCTCTGGTGTTCTAACATATATGGGTCTTCGGATTTCATTGAGACTGTTACTATTCTAACGAGTGCCTCGATAACATCAATGAAATAGTTCGAGGCAAGTTGTGTTTTGAAAAACAGCCATTGCTTGAATCGTCCGTGATATGACTCCACTACCCATCTGGATTTAGTTATGGATCTATCAAGGTTAGCTTGAAGGTCGTCATGTTGAGTCTGCCGAGGTTTTAGATAAAACGGCATCTTTGTTGTCAAACCACGTGATTCCAAATCTGCCAAAACATCCCTAAACCCTCGATCAACAACTACATTGTCATCTTTCTCCAGCCAGGAGAGACTATCCATGATGGCTTTTGTAATCTTCGCATCATTATCGCTTACAGGAAAAGGTCCTACTGTGTCCAGAGTGTATTCATCAGACAGGGCTATGCTCATGAACTTCAAATAGTTACGCTTCTTCTGGCCACAGTAAGAGATTCTCTGGAGCTTGTGATCAGAACTCTTAGGAATAAAGACATATGTACCGTCAAGTATGAGAGTTAACCGCTTGCCAAAAAATGCTTCGGAGAACACTGTGTTTTGCTCCAGAATGTTTTCTCTAACAATAGTTATGTCTAATGCTTTTACTATGGAATGAAATGTTTTCGATATACTGGAAACTGACATGTTAAAATGAGCTGTTTCCGCAATATGTCTGTCTTCATTTTTACCCAGAACAACAGTTGTGCATCCTCGTGGTTTGGAGTGTAAATACCAGTGTCAATAGAGGACGAACAATGTGAAAGAATTTCTAGAAACTGTTCTTGTCCAACCTGTCCAGGTTTTACAGTATGCATCATCTAGAGAGGAGAAATGGAGGGTAAAGGAAGACTTCTGCTTTGATAGCATATATGATATCTCCAAAAGATAATCGATGATTTCCTTTGATCTGGAAGG
>JAULCA010241811.1:0-13561 GCA_032360845.1 Crassadoma gigantea
AAAAAATAATGATAAGTACATTTTAAAAAATAGAGAGATAAAAAACACCATATACGATATAAAGAAGTGATAACAATAATAATAAAAAAAATAATAAACCACTTGCCCTCTAACTTTTCACATACTAACAAAAAAAATATATGTATATACTTATTAATGAATTGTTATAGCTGTAATAATTAAATAACCAAATTAAAGTGAAGAGCCAACTCTGAGTACGAAAAAATAAATAAATTTAACAATCGACCTATGGTATCGGTTCTGACGTAATTAGGGGTTACCATATGGTTACCATATGACCATTTCCATATCTTACCCGTATCAAACCGAGACCCTGATATTAGCCCGATGACCCAGTGATATAGAGTGCTGTTTGTACGCACGTACAAGTATGAATACGTGTGTCCGTATGTATATTTGTCATTTGTCACAGCTATAGCTACTTCATTCTTACATTGGCCTGCCCATTCTGTTACGCGACCAACCGATTTTTTAATTTTGCAATAAAGGATCTAATAAGTCTTCCTGCCTCATTCATAAGGTGGTACACACTGAACCTTTGAATTTGCTGTGCCACATATCATGGGTACATAAAATAAAGCGAGCGTAACCCCTAGATATCGAGATATCGAGTAACCCATAATATCGACTTCTTTGGTCTTCGCTCGCGTCCCTGAAGGTAGGGCGTAAGAAATGTACCTGCTGTCCCCATTGCTTGATCGACTAAAGGCGACTAAATTATGGATCTTATCTATTTTTTGTCTTTCAAAACAACTTTCTTCTTCCTTATTGCTCCCTTTACAATGCCAACACTGAGCTTTTAGTTGATCGTTCTCACTGTGAGGAAGGCTTTTGGTTCTGTGTCTCATTCCAGAGTGTGTAAAATGGTAGTTTCTACTCCTGCCTAACGCTCAGCAAATTAGAAATGGGACGACTGGTTTGCCCGTTGTCAGTATAATGTGACCGAAAGGGGTGTCCTGTTGGTTGTTTTCGGCAGTTTCAATAAGGTAGCACTATCAAAATCGGCATCAGTTCCGCGCTATCATAAAAACACAAAAACGAACATATCGCAGCCTCCCTAAACACACATTACACGCACGTATCTTGCACACCGTCGAGGTCGTCTTTAAATGACCATAGCTGTTGATAGGACGGTAAACAATACTTAACCAAACCGAAGCAAGTGTTCGCTCCATCTATTTCATTCCTATATTGATTTTAATTAAACGTCATAGTGGTCATGTGTGAGAAGTTTCAGGATTTCAAGGTCAAGGTCACTGGTACCATAAATATTGTTTCAGTCATCGCTCTTTTTGCATCATTTCTGCATGGGATTTGATATAACTTCATGTATCGTACATGACATTTCATTCATGTTTCAGCGGTCCGCGATCAAAGTCGACGTTATCGTTACTATTTATATTTTGTTTGCAAACGCTCTTGCATGACAATATCTCAAATAAAGTTTCATGTAGTGATGAAGTAATGAAATATGATAATGATTCGAACAATTGTGCTTTTGCTAGAGCGAGATTGAACAATGTGAAATCATGAAACACGCGGGAGGATATTTGTATCGTTTGCAATACCTTGTTCAATATAGATTATGTAGGTTGATAACATATAGCCTTCATGTATATATATAGATATCAACGGATATAGAAGTTGTATATTTACGGTGTATATCGAATTATTTTGAAAGAACCATGTGTGATCAACCGACTGTCTCTTTTACTAATGTTTTTCATCCTTTTCTTCCAGCCTTCCGACCAGGATTTGAATGTCAATACACTCTGTTGCGACTTGTTGAGGATTGGCGTAGAGCCCTGGACAACCATGAGTGTGTCGCCGCCAAACTGATGGACCTCTCCAAGGCTTTTGACTGTCTCCCTCATAAATTGTTGGTCGGAAAGCCTATGGCCTGAGCAAAGCCTCAGTTAACCTGGTGTCCAGCTTCCTGAGCAACAGAAAACAGCAGGTAAAAATCGGCTCCTAATGCAGTGACTGGCTGGAAGTGCTGAAAGGGGTACCCAAGGGTTCTTTTTTAGGACCCTTGCTTTTTAATGTATTTGTAAATGATATGTTTTTATATGTGAAATCCTGTAAATTTTATAATTATGTAGATGACAATACAGTCAGTGAGTCGAAAAAAAACCCATATGTTTTAAAACATAATATTGAAAATGACTGTTAAAATTTAATAGACTGGTTTAAATTAAACCAGATGAAAGCAAACCTTGATAAATTCCAGGCCAATTGTATAGGGAAATGTTCGGTCTTTTAGTATTGGCGAAACAGATATTGTTCCCGACAGTGTTGTCAAACTTTCAGGTGTGAACTTTGATTATATTTCAAACTTTGAAGCTCATATCACTGAAATTTGTAGGAAAGCCTCAAGGCAATTTTCCATTTTAAAGCGAATTAGGAGTTTTTTAACCAAACAAGGTAGACTTGTTATTTACAATTCTTTTAGTGTTTCAAATTTTAACTACTGTCCTTTAGTCTGGCCCTCTTGTTTCATAAAGAGTGGCAGAAAGCTAGAAAAGACACATTTACAAAAAAGAGCTTTAAAGTTTATACATAATGATCACAACTCATCCTCCAGACACTTACTAAGTATCACCAACAGCTGCAGGTAGGGCGTAAGAATTGTACCTGCTGCCACCATTGCATGATCGTAAGAGGCGACTAAGTATGGGATCTTATCTTTTCTCTTCTTTCTAAACAACTCTCTTCTTCCTAATGTTTCTCTTGACATTGCCTCATTTTGGCCATTTGTTGAGCGTTCGCCCCCTGTGAGGAAGGCTTGAGGTTCTGTCCCCTGTCCGAGACATACCAAAGTCTTTAAAAATGGTAGTTTCTACTCAGCATATAAGGAGCGGGACGACTGGTTCGCCCGTTGTCAGAATAATGTGACCGGGTGAGGCATCCTGCTGGGTTTCTTCGGCGATATGTTTCAGTGAGGTAGCACTATAAAGTCGGCATCAGGTCCGCGCTATCACAAGGAGAAAAACACGAACATATTGCAGCCTCCCAAAATACACACGCATATACTACACGCATGCATCTTGCACACAGGGGAGGCCGTCCTTAAATGACCTAAGAGGTTAGTAGAACGTTACACAAAGTAAAACTAAACCAAACCAAACAAACAGCGGCGGGCTTCATGTAAGGCGTCTGAAGGATATGGGATGTGAGATTATTAAAAGTAGAAACAAATCATAAAAATTAAGATATCTAATTATGACTTCAAGAAAAAAATACTGCAGAGGTGCCCAGGGTCAACACTGTGAAGTATGGTATGGACAACAAACGATAGCTTATGAGGCCGCCCGGGTGTGGAACAGTCTCCAAAATTGACTTCCGTAAAGTTGAAAACTTCAGTGAATTCAGGAGGCTGGTCCATTCCTGGGATGACCCCATCTGCCTTTGCAATACCTGCAAAGAGTGATACCTCATACTGAGCCCTGGTTACCTCTGCCATCTGATATTTTGGATTATGTGATGCTATACTATTGTTTTATTTCATTTCGTACATATTTTAATTATATTCTATAGCTTTGCAGCATTTTATTAGTATTTTAATTTAATATTTTCTAAAATATATTTTTTAACAAAAATTGATAAATTTTGTGATTTTATTTTGGTATCATTTTTTAATTCACACTATATAAGTGTACATTTTTTCAGATTTTATTCTTTGCTATATTAGCATTGTATGTATATTCCACTTCATAGTGTTTAAATTTCAAATCATAAGTAATTCTTGTGTGACATACAAGTATTCATACACTATTAATTATGTCTTGTATTAACTTATTCTGAATACTATTTATCTGTAATGCTTTTCCTTTATTAACACTGTTTTTATATATTGATTATCCCAAAGGGTCATATCCCGGGGGCCTTTGTAGGTGGTAGATATGATACCTTTTTTTCTGTGATTAATACTACCGTTTTTTCTTTAACATGATTATCTCCCTTTACTTGTAATATAATGCGTTATTGTTATTTTACATATGTTTGTCGCAATAATACCTCTCAAGAGCTAATGTCATTGTTTACCTAAATGCGACGTTTAATAAAGTTTCTTGGATCTTGTATCTTGTTGTATCTTGTATCTTGTGTGCTTTCACAGTGAATCCTTTTAGCGTAGGAACAGCCAAAGCTTTGAAATGATCAATAATCTTGTTCATATATTTAATAGTTGCCCTCTCCTGATATCCCGACTCAAATGACTTTGACCAGCAGCCTTTAACAATTTGATTTAAATTTATGTAATGGGTCCCAAAAAAATATTTTGACATGTGAACAGACGAATTCCTGGAATAGTCTTATGTCGATGGTAGGCCATGCTAAACACCTGATTCTAATCCGTTTGGGAGGGGGTGGGTGTGTCAAAACAACAGGTGCTTACTTGGATAAAAAAGTATTAAAGTGATTATTTCATGGCTTACAATGTTAACTCCTACACATATATAATATTGCCAACAGATAATAACATATACCGTTATCCTATATTGATCATTCTTTCACTATTTAATGAGATTGTTTGGTAGACGTGAGGGTATCGTCGGTAAATAAATCATCGATCTTTCGATTACAGCCAATTGGGATACTCATGTTTTGAATAGAAGTCTCATCATTCGATTACAGCCCATTGGGATACTCATGTATTGAATAGAAGTCCCTTGGTTCGATTACAGCCAATATGATACTCGTTTATTGAATAGAAGTCTCTTCGTTCGATTTCAGCCAATAGGATACTCGTGTATTGAATAGAAGTCTCTTCGTTCGATTACAGCCAATGGGATACTCATTAGATAGATGACTCTATGAAGAGATATTTAACGTCGGCTGTTAGATCAATGAAATATTAAACTTCAGGAAGTTTGTTGGTATCTCTCTCTTGCTCTCTTTCCTCGTCTATCCATTAATCCATACGTCCGCCCCTTAGACCTTTTATTTGTCCCTTCTTCCCTCCGTCTATTCCCCAATCCCTGACTCCTACTTCCGTCCCTTCGTAAACCCCTATGTGTAACACTTCAATATTCTGTCCATCCCTCCGTCCCTCATTTTAGTTTTAGTCGCTACCTCTTTCTCGTTACCTTCTTGCCACTTTCGTTCCTTTTGCCTCCTTTTCATTTGGTAAAGCAGATTCTTAGCATTGAAAAGTACGCTCTTCTACTTTTTTCACAATATTTAACTGACTAAGCAATCGACATTAAAATGAAGGTGTACGGATATATAGGGTAGTGTTAATTAACACACGTGATATAAAATATATTATTTAAAGGGAAAGATTGTTTAAATCTGAAAAAAATACCACCAAAATATATAGCGCGTCATATCATAAAGAAAAGATTTTTTGTTCGTTAAGGTACGTTTTTGCTATTTTCCGTTTTCTTCGTTAAACAACAAACATGCATGTAGCTCTCAGGAATACATGTTATGAGCTGTGGTCAGACCATCGAGGAGCTTACATGTTTATGAAAAATTTTAATCTTTAAATGAATTTTAATATGATTGACAAATAATCAATTTATAAGTTAAAAGACTTTAAAAATACCTTATTGGCTTCAAAATAATATTGTGGTAAACATCAAAATCAATATACGTGAAAGTCACTGATGGATGTTAAAGAGCTCTTTGCAAGGGCCATTTCATCCCGAAGGCAAATCACCGACGATATTGAGAATTTAATGTCTCCAAATTCTAGTTCACCATTTCTAAGAGTAGCAATTAGAATTGAAGATAATACGTATTTGTTTTCCATTAGCGTTAATGGAACATGCACGCGTAGGATCGGTATCCACGTGTTGTTTTTGACATGTGCAGGGATAGCGTAGGAAACAATACCCAAGGCTACAGGGAACCTCGTCAAGGACACTAGGTTAACATACAACAGTCAGAAAACAGAAGGATGACATTAAATGGAATGTTCCTTTTCTATAAATGACACGTGCTATTCTTACATAGTGAAGTAAACGTGCGAACTCTCCTTCGTTCTATTCATATTGAATCCCTATCGTTTAAGCTATTTTTGTCCTGCAATTCAAACAAGAATCCCTACTATTGCTTCGTAGGTAGTTTAACGGTTAGTGTAACGCTACTGATACTCTCGGAAATTTGGAACCAGAATTTTAACATTTGATAAGAAACTATCTTCCCCTAAATACTTTTTCCTGTTCCGTAATGTTTTGAACGATTTTTACCACATACAGACAATTTCTTTAAAAAAAAGCAGTGACTTCTAGCAGGAACCAACATTACATAATTGTGTTAGTATTATCAAAAATAGTGCTACTTATTAGAGAGCGAAATGTTACCTTTCAGTAATTAGTTTCCGATACAAACAATAATAGTATAAGAAGTTCCTTTTAACCTCAATGTCTTATATTTATAAAAGAAAAAAAAACTCCTTCAAACATAAGTAAAATCAGAAGCAATCCAGACCAACATGATTGCAATTTCAGTTTTTCACTGTATAAAATATGCTATTTAGCTCGATCTTTACAAAACGCATTATTAGTTAGGACGGATTACTACAAAAATAAACAAAAGCAGGATGTTTTCGATTTTCACATTGTTAACCTTCCCTTTCTAGATAGTAATACCCGCACTTTCTCAACTTAAGGTGCTACCATGTACCAGTTGATTCGGTATTATTTAAAAGTTTACTTCAAATATCTTACTGTTTTGGATAGGTGTCGATTACTGACGGAATCTGTTGCACGAAGGATTTATAAACAAGTTTAGTCCTCGCCATTAAGATCTTGTTGGTATTTCTTTGTGTGATTCAAAGTAGTACTCTATTGTTTAATTTCCAATCCCCTGTGTCATGATATGAAGCCGTGATATTGTTTAAAGTGATCTAGATTTACATGGCGCCATACATGAAGCGGAAGACATCTTCCCGTCGGGAACACAAAGTCTTGCTGACCTAGTATTTATTCAATTTGAACTTTTCGTTTGCTCATATCTTACCCGAAACTTGTCGTTTTGAATTTGGATTACGGCTCTGCTGATACTCGCAATTGTTTTTAACAGCATTTGTGAGGGACGTTGGTTGTCAATATGCAGGATTATGAACCTTTATGCTCAACAAACGCAATAGCAACCTTATCATAAAGTGCAGTCTAACTCTGTTTGGATCCTTTAGGGCCTTTATGGAAGACCGGGACTTAAAATATTTGTGAGAAAAATACAAATGGTAAAGTGCGTAAAGTCAATAAAACAGACTCCTAGCCACAAAACGAGACACCATGGAAAAAAATCTTGCTATTTTATTTAAAAAAAATCTAGCTGACATCTGCAATTGTCTCTCCGGTTTAGCAGTCATAGCTTTTTAAGTGAAAATAGTCGTTCTGCAATTAATGGCGTCAATGAGATCCGGGGGTACTTTGCTATACGTACAGAAACTCTTAACTCTAGTCGCGAGCAACATGGAAAAACAAAATGTTCATTGGCGCAAAAAGAGGGAGACTTGAGCATGTCAAGAGGAGTCGACATAAGTTGCAATGAGTGACAAGTAATTTGCAAAAGTTATACCCTTTTGTTCATTTCAGTATTTGATTTTTTGTCCGGCAATCTCTTCCTACATTTTACAACGGATCTCTTCTTCACTTAGTATACATTATAATCATAATATGAAGTTGTAGTTCCCTTAAAAGATATTTTGGTTTTCCGATGTTTGGAAAAGTTATTGCCCTTTGTTTATTTCAGTATTTGATTTTTGTCTGGCAATCTCCTCCGACATTTTCCAACGGATCTCTTTGAAACTTAGTATACATTTTAATCGTTATATTAAGTTGTGTCTCCATGAAGAAAATTTTTATTAAACAATTTTTGCGCAAGTTATTGCCCTGTGTTCATTTCAGTATTTGAGATTTTGTCCGGAGATATTCTCCTTCATTTTTTTTACGGATCTCTCTTTGATACAACTCAATGATAATGATTTTTTTGATAGAATAAAGCTTGAGTGAATCGAGATCCACAGCTTAATACAGGCAGTTATTTTATACAGGAGCTATCTCCCCTGATAATTTCTAAATGTTTGAAAGAATAAATTATCTTATATAAATCACATGGCAACTGCTTTATTGAATTTGCCTTTGTCGAATTGGCATTCATATTGCCTACTATGAATACCAACTGAAAGCAGTTCAATGCTTAAATATGGCATTCGACGGGCGTATATTGCTCCGCGCTGCGGTACTCTTATTAATTAAGTAAAATAGAAGATACACGGATGTTAACAGAAACAGACAAAAATGGTGCGAGGAAACAACAAAACAAATGTGAAAATAGAGCCTCATGAAGAACATATCAAACTACAGCATGTTTATTCTGTGTTTTCTCCACATTTTACATCCTGCACCTATTACATAATGCATTCATGGTTTTTCTTGTACATACGGAATCATACATATATCGCATTCTGAACATATGCATTTCTGAGCAGTTGACATACTCAACATATGACGCCCTGTACATATGACATTCACTAGCATATGACACCATGTACATACAATTGTGTATGACACTTTACATACATGACATCCTGCACTTATTAAATCCTCAACATAAGACATCCTGCACACATGACTTTCTGCATATATGATATTCTGCACATATGACATACCCAACAAATTATATCATGTACACATCACGTTTTGAACATATGACATCCTGCATACTCGATATACACTAGCAAATTACATCATGCGCATCTGACACTCCGTGTTTAAACCTCCTGCGTGTAAGACATCCTAAACATAATATCATGCACATGCGACCTTCTGTTTGTTATCCAACATATATGACATCTTGAATATAATATCCTGTACATATGACATAACGTGCTCTGGTAAACCAAGGCAAGCATACTTAGATGAATGACAATCAATGCAAACCTTTAGCAGAGAGGGCATGATGTTTACCGATGTTTACCGATGTTACCGATGTTTATCGATGTTCACCGATGTTACCGATGTTTGCCGATCAAACAACTTTGCTCGAACACTGATAACTTGATTCGTAAATTAATTACATACAGTTTGTAATTTGGGACTGGAAGTTTAACAAAACTACCACAGATTTGATTGATTCTTTTCGGCTTCATATCTTTAATGGCACCTATAGCTACACTTTGACTTTTATAGACCAATCTTTGTGGGAAACGACACTGTAATTTTATTGACTATTCTCTCTGTTTCAGTACAATACGAGCTTCGCCTCTTTATGGCGTACGTGTCGCACCTCATTCGCTTCACCGGGTCCCATCTTTTCACAGCCTAGTTAGCTTAACGACAACTTTACGTAACATTTAAAATCGTAGATTTAAAAAAATAAACTTCATGTGAGAATCACTCATTTTTTAAAGATTCGATTAGCTATTATAGATATGGTGTGAACAAACGAGCCCAGCCCATGCTCAGACCATCATAGTTTCCGTCGTAAACGTGTCTGGTTAGAAACTCTAATCTAAGTTGTAGAAACTTAATGGACATCACCACGACCGTTTTGATGACTAGTTGTATGCACTCTACATCAGACAAATGACCAGTGACACATATGTTCGCAAAGGCGTAAAATATGTTCGATTTAGGGTTATGAAATCACCGTTGATTCTGCTACGTTTTATTTTTCATGTTTACCTCGTCAAAGAAGTGCGAGAATCTGTGAGCCCCATATCTGTATTCAGTATTGCGTCTCTTTGAATCAATAATCTAGATGGTTTCCTTTTTCGTCCTCTTGAAATATCTTTTCTTGCTCCCTCTTTTTCTACCTATTTCCCTATCTTTTCTCTCCCAAGTTAAGAACATGATTGACATGAACGGGAAACTCAAACACCCCGTCATGTAATCAATAAATCGTGTGAAAACAGAAAGCCTTGTGAATGAAAAACATTTATGGATATCTAGACGTTAAGAATGCTACAATTAACTAATCAAACGACCACCTGTAGATATAAATGACGATAGTAACACCAACAACATACCAGACGGATTATTATCCACTTTTGTCGACGCCTACACCCACGAGAGCCCAACCTAACGTTAGGCGTTTCTCCTTATCTCCTGTTGACACATATACGTCAGTTTACGGTAATTGACGCTGGTTATGGTGCGAGCTGGAAGGTATCTGTTCTTACACACCTTCCACTTACTGGTTTGTAGTATGAACCCATGAAATATGTGTGCTATTATAGAATGTTGATAACATGATGTTTAATTAATGGATATATGGTTATATTTAATCTTGTGATATGATGAAAATGTTTTGTTCTTGAATAAAATGGACATGCATCTTATCAATGCCCTCATAACTCAAATTAACGTTAATAGCTAATTATCCTCTGTCACTTTGCAGGCGCATTTCCATGTTTTTACAGAAAAGAGAAATATTCACGCGCTATTATTCTGAAAATGGCACCATTACGTCATCACTTTAAGCGTGAACACAAGGTAGCGCCATTATTTTTGTCCAACTTTCCATGCGCCATTCACGATGGCGTAGTACATAAGGTTAGCCGTTACATCTTATGTTTATGATAGGTTGGTAGGTTGTAGAGGGTTTAACGTCAACAGCTTAGATCATTAAAGGACGTGCCGCCATGTGTGTTATGCATGCGTGTGTATGTGTGTTGGCGGTCTTGGTTTATTCGCGACCTTGTAAAAGCGCGTAGCTGATGCCGACATTCGAACGCATCCCAACTAAAATACCGAAGGCACCCAGCAAAGTAAGGCACCCAGCACAGTATTTCATCTAGACAAATTACACTGCCATTTGGGCGAACTCTTAATACTAAAACAAAACGTAAGGCACTGCAAAGCAAGGCACTTTAAGGTATCAAGAAGTAGAGAGAAATGTAAAGATCCAATAATTGCATTGGGTGCAGCATATTTATTTTGGTCGCTGTATCCCCCGGTAGAATGCACGATACATATGTATTTACGACAGGCGAGAACTATAATCAATCACTCCTGCGTGATGCAGACGGAGGAATCTTTACCCTTTTTAAAGCCACGTGATACACTTCAAACATTTCACCCTCGGGTTGTGATTTCTTTTTATACTAAAACAATGAGAGTTCTATTTGATTTTCTTCAGCTTCATACATCTCCTTTTACCCAAAGTACCGAAACCATTTTAATATTCACTTTGTATATTTTATAACACTCATGGAACACGTCATTTCATCTCGTATTGATCACTCTTGGTGGCCCGGATGTTACCCTGGTTTGGTGTGTTTTTTGTTTTACGTCCTATTAACAGCTAGGGTCATTTATGGACGTGCCAAGTTTTGGTGGTGGGGGAAAGCCGGAGTTCCCGGAGAAAAACTACCGACCGACGGCCAGTACCTGGCGACTGCCCAACGTAGGTCTCGAATTCGCGACCCAGCGGAGTAGGGCTAGTGGAAGCAGAATGTCAAACGCCTTAACCACTTGGCCACCGCGGCCCAGTGGTGGAGGGTTAGTGGTAGCAGAATTCAGACACCTGAACACCTTGGCCACCTCGGCCCAGCGTTGGAGGGCTAGTGGTAGCAGAATGTCAGACGCCTTAGCCACTTGACCACCGCGGCCCCTCGGATGTTACCGAGTCGAGTTTGATTTCACTTTCGGTAGTTTTCTGTTCCCTGAAGTAACATTCCAGTTAACTTAACTAGTACGTTGTTAATTATACTACAATTATAAAACAAGTTACCAAACCTATATTAATCACCACTACTATTGACCCGGATGTTAGCCCATGGGGGTATTTATGTGCGAGAATACCCATGTTGTCTGGCCAATATCCTCAAACTCTTTTACATACGATGGGGTAATTGAACCCCGGCCGCATTGGTAAAATTCGAGTGTGTTGTCAACTACGCCACTCGACCTACCTACATTGAAACCTGTTGTAAGAACATGTATCAGAACTCCCTAGATAGCAATGTGTTCTTGACATGGCTTGGTTTGTTGTTTTTGGGGTTAACGTTCTCACAATTGCCAGTGTCATATGAGGATTGGTGTCTGATGAGACACGACAGCCAGTGTCATATGAGGACGGGTGTCTGGGGAGACACTTCAGCCAGGGTCATATGAGGACGGGTATCTAGGGAGACACAACAGCCAGTTATATATGAGGACAGGTGTCTGGGGAGACACAACAACCAGGGTCATATGAGGACGGGTGCCTAGGGAGACACAATAGCCAGGGTCATAGGAGGACGGGTGCCTAGGGAGAATATACCTGAAACAGAAAGTAAATAAAACAGAAAGTAAATAAAACAGAAAGTAGACAGGAAAGATAGAAATCAATCAAAAGATATGAAAAACATAAAAAGGCAAGAGTTGTGTTAGAAATATGTTAAAGTTTGGTTTTTTGTCCTTGGATTTTTGTTTGTTTTGTTCTGATTGTCCTCTACGCTCCACTTTTGTCATATTCTGTTTTATATCATAAACATAAGATGTAACGGCTAACCTTGTGTACTACGCCATCGTGAATAGCGCATGAAAAGTTGAACAAAAGTTATGGCGCTGCCCTGTGTTCACACTAATAGTCAAGGTTTCAGAATAATAGCGCGTATGAGCTATGTATACATTTGTTCTGTTTAATCACGTACAATGTACTTACATCGATATATCAGGATTATGAAGTGACATATTGATATACATGTGTGCTGTTTAATCATTAACTTACATCGATATGCCAGGATTATGACGTGACATATTGATGTACATTTGTTCTGTTTAATCATTAACTTACATCGATATATCAGGGTTATAGCGTGACGTATTAGTGTACATTTGTTCTGTTATTCATGTACTTACATCGATATATCAGGGTTATAATTTGACGTTTTGGCCGAGTTACATGACCAAGATAAGTGACTGCATGTCGATAATTTTTTTATTTTCTTTATCAAAGATGAGGTTATACAATTACCATTACGGTAACCTAACGGAATTCGACTCATTCAACCATATCCTCCTTTACATCCTTAATAAATGAAGAATTTTCAAATATAAGAGGGCAAATTGAATGTTTATTTTCCAATATTAAATCTTAAGAAGCAGTTTAAAACACATTTTTTGACTAGGCGGGCAAATCCTTTACTCCTTAGATAAATGAGGAAAATTCAAATACTAGAGGGCAAATTTAATGTTTAATTTTCTAATATTAAATCTTGAGAAGCAGTTTAAAAAAACATTTCTTGACCAGTCGGGCGAATCAAGTTAGAAGTTTGTTTCACACAGTATTTATTTTCCCCAGTAACATTGTTGGAATCTCTAGTCTTTTACAGATTTATTTTTAACTAATAATAGAAATTATCAGAGATTTAAGCTGTCATCATACGGTCCTAACGATAAAATAAGAAATTGAATATATAAAAATATTGAAAATAATATATCATTATATATGTTGGTAACTGTTGGTAAAACTGAACCCTAATGCGGTCGTCTGTGCTTTTACAGATTATGTCACAGTTTATCTTTTTTGTATTTGTTTTATTTTCAGAAATTTTCATACAATGTAAAGCACATACATGTAATAGCTGTATTCAGAAGTA
>JAULCA010241922.1:0-13560 GCA_032360845.1 Crassadoma gigantea
AGCTCTGGAACAGACTTACGTGTGAGGGAAGCTTTCAACATCGTACACAGTTTGTCAAACAGTTTAGTCTACCTTCATAGCAAGGAACTGGTCCACGGAAATATTTCTGCTGAATCCGTACAGATCTCTTTGAAGAACAATGTGAGTAGTATACTATTGCATCTAAGTATCATGTAGATTACTATTCGTGTTTGCATAATACATATTGATGAGTTCAGAGCTCGACATTAGTACAGAAATGTAGCGTACGTCCTTAAATGATTCCGATCAGACATGTACCGCTATCAGATGATTTGGTAGTCAAGTAATATGACAGTTATTGATGCCGTAGTGTATGATACAAACGTTAATTGCCGTATGGTACATGTATAAATGTGTACTTGCCTGCTGTGTATGGTGCAAACGTTTATTGCCGTATGGTGTAGCATTGTGTGTTTATTTTACAGAGAGTGACAGACGCAGTATTCTCAATGGATCATCATCGAGTCTCCCGAGACTTCGAACAGTTCAATGATATGTACGACCTTGGTATGATAGTGAAGATGCTGCTGAAGAAAATCAGGCTACCGTGAACAGTCATGTGGTGTCCAAGTTCAGCAATCACGCAAGAATGTCAATAGGCAAACTTCATTGACATGCATACATCCTTTGAAACGTTATCAGTTTTTAATGCCCTGTAATCAGAAAACATATGTTCACGAGTGGTCTGTGAACTGAGTACATTGCAGGCGGGCGGACAAAAAAACACTTCAACCTACTGAACATCCCTCAGGTTTCCGGAAAACTCCTTTTGACTTTTGTAAATAAATTGGATATGCGGATGTTCTGTCATGATTTTTAATTTTGAATGGAAAAAAGTTGCACGGAAATTTAAGGTGAAAGTGATATATAACAAGATTATAATCCGACACCCATTGGAACGCCATACCGGCCGGTGAGAAATTGTTCATGATCTCATCAATCACTAACGCTTGCATTGTGTGTCTTTATTATGATACGCATGCGTTGATATTCTAAATTCCTTTGTTTGATGTATATTATGTACTATTATATTTGAGAAAGATATTTTATGAATGAGAGGAGGCAAGATCCAGAAAGTTGGATTAATTAACTCCAGGACAGGTTTAGGAATGATCATGTTGATGTGATCACGGATGCCATTCAAATCTGACATAATGTTGACTACATAAGTGAATGGTTTCTTGCATTTCTAAAAAGTATGAATTTAATTTACATGTCTCACCAGTTTTTGTAAGTCCGTGTTTATTCCATATGTTTAAGATGTGGCTAATACTTAGTGCTGTATGAAAGTCATAGTTCCTGTTATGTTTTTATGGATATTTTAAAACCTCTTTACAGTAATACATTTTACGTATATGTAATATATACATTAATCAATAAAATTTATAATCGCAAGTCTATATGTTTAAGGTGTACATAATATTCAAGTGCTTTATTAAAGTCATTTAAATTCATATGAATTAAAGATCTTTAGGAGTTATTTCGTAGGTTCTTTCTTTTATCCTTAGGTGCCTGACAAATAATGTCTTATTTCTGTACTTTAATGAACTAAACTTTAAAGTTAAACTATAAGCAGGGATATACAATGTAGTTGACACTCAACATTCATGGTCACATGGCCAATATCAATGTATCTGTATACTATAAAAAATATCAAATGATATGAAATAGTGACAATATTCCACTGATCATGTGATTGTCCTCACATAATAAAATTTGTTTTAGTCATAGGTAAGGTGTTATTTGGCTATTGTTTGTTTAAAATCTGTCTAATTTAGAAATCGCGTATATTGTATATGTCACGTTCTGCGGTTACAAGTTAAATTCATTTCTAAAAGTACTTCTATATAATGTTGTAAAAGTCATTTTTTTTTTCATTACAACTTCGAAATCTAGGTACTATTTTAAAAAGTCCGAGTAAATATGCGCAGTTGTTTTAATCATACAGAAAGTGTACATGATTTGCAATTATATTGTTGACTTATATAAGTATTTTAATTGCTATGTTTTTTTAAAGCACATAATTGATTACATTCCTCGAAGAACAAATGGAATCGGCAATACAACTTAATCAAATGATAAATATGAACTATTAAGATTATCACATACGTTTTGAATGTATAAGATTTATTTAGAGATTTATTTTGTCGCATAACTTGTTTATTTAAATTTCATATATTTAACTATATAAGACTTAAGATTTAAAAAGAATTAGGCAATTTTAATTACACTAGATATTATTACTCAAGAGGAACCCGTTGCCTTTCACCTTACACTTGAACCCTACATATAGAATGATTATACTGTTTAATTAGTATTGACGTTATTATTTCTGTGATAATATTGATCTTGAATTGTGCAAAACACCAGGTTTGAGATATTATCTACGCTGACGCCGATTGTCATGTTATTTGTTTTACTTCTTTCTATTATATTTTATACTTATGAGGTATTACTCTCCCTTATTTCTACAGCTGTACTTAATGATTTTAATACATTCCATAAACAATATTTGATAAATATGCTTTCATATTATTGAGGCATATATAACAAGGGGAAGAAAAGTCGGAAGATATTGATATGCGTTATTATTAGTTATATACTACCATAGTAAAGAAACATTTCTTGGCATTACCTGTTCTACACCACGAAAAGGATATCAAACGCACTTCTGTTGCTACGTCATTTCATATATAAGACACGAAGCCTAGACCAGCAAATTATTCAACTAAGACTGTCCATTTATGACTACAAATATTAATCTTATGATGCTTCGCCGATGTGATAGAATATCGTTTGTTGTATAAAATCCGTAACTGCATATGATATGCTCCTTAAAAATGTACATTTGTGTATTTTTGCTTTTATTTTGTAGTTGGAGTGCAATAATGAGAATAAAACACAGATTCAATGGAAGGAACTGCTTGTTATGTGTTAAATTGAAACAGACTATAGATAACCACGGGTCAACATCTATTGTTCTCTTGGAGTTAGCTATCATATAGTAAAGCTGGGAAATGTAGTAAGTTAGACGACGCCAGCGTGATAATTCAATAGCGACATTATTTATTATGTATATTTGTTTATCCAAGCGCAAATAAAATAAAAATATTAATTACTTTTAACTTGTAAATAAATTGTACACTGTAAATTGTTTTTTTATATGGTCTCTCATTTAAGTATCTCTACTTGTAAAGGTTTTCATATAAAGTCTCTCATGAGATCATTGCTTTTTGAGAGTAGCTTCTAACGTTTTTTTTTAAAAGTATGTTTATTACATGACATTGTAAAGCATATGCAAAACATTGGAAGGTGGGACTGATGATATCTAAAACGTAAAAATCATTGTAGATGTGGAATGGTCGCGTTTTTATAATTTAGTAAATAAGCGCGAAAATATCAACATACTAATAAATATAGTATACTATAGACATACGTGTGTGAATCACAAAACCACTATCAATTAAAAGAGGAAACCGAGAATATTTCTCCACGCTAGAAATACCATTTTAACAGTATATGGCGATATACTATATTGTTCTTTAACTGATCGTTGTCCTTTCCTTTGTTTTTTTGCTATTGCGCAAGTTGTCAAATCTAAAAAGGTAAATCTATCTCTTCATATTTCGATTGAGTAGTGGCATTAATGTGTCAAAGATAAAATGCAACAGAAATACAATGAATGATGTTTTTACATTTTGTTTTAAATTTTGCAAATCACATTTACAGGAAATGTAAAACGTATCAAAAAAATATTTAACAGAAAAAGTAGATTTTTAAATGAATACTGGTCCCGGGTGATCTCATGTCCCATGTCTCCCATTTTATATCCTTTTCAACTCATATATCAGGTGTCAAATCATGTATCATGTGTCACCTCATTTATTCTGCGTCACCTCATATATCTGGTGTCACCTCATTTATCATGTGTCAACCTCATATGACAGGTGTCAACTCATTTATCATGTGTCACATCATATTTCAG
Organism: Crassadoma gigantea; assembly: GCA_032360845.1. NCBI lineage: Eukaryota > Metazoa > Mollusca > Bivalvia > Pectinida > Pectinidae > Crassadoma > Crassadoma gigantea. The sequence continues at coordinate 4,007 of JAULCA010241922.1, forward strand.
GTGACAACTAATTTATCATGTGTCACCTCATATATCTGGTGTCACTTCCTTTATCCTGTGTCACATCATATATCAGGTGTCACCTCATATATAAGGTGTCAACTCATTTATCCTGTGTCACATTATATATATTCATTTCAAAATATTTTATTGAATTCAGTGATTTAATGGGAATTGGGCAACATGCTATGACTATACACGCCCTCTCCCTATACATTACATATCAGGTGTCAACTCATTTATCCTATATAATCTCATATATCAGGTGTAAACTCATCATGTGTCACCTCAAATATAAGGTGTCAACTCACTTATCCTGAGTCACATTATATATCAGATGTCATCTCATTTATCCTGTGTCACATCATATATCAGGTGTCAACTCATTTATCAGGTGTCCTTTTATACGTGTATCGTGTCAACTTGTGATCACTTATCCTGTGTCACCTCGTGTGTTCCCTTAAATGTCATGACCTGTGTTAACTCGTATATCATCTGTAACCTCATATAATGTATCCCTTTGTATATCATGTGTAAATTCATATATACCGTGTCACCTCACATAACATGTATCAAATCGTGTGTCCTGTGTCAGCACATGTATGATGTTGTCATATAATATACCATTTCATCTCATTATCATGTCCCCTACCTGTTATTTACCACGTGTCAACTCGTATAACATGCGTCATCTCCTATATCTTACATTAATTATTTCGTTTATCATATGTCATTTTTTCCCTATAATAGCTCTGTTATTAATTTATATAATGTGTCAGCATTGCACAGTGTGTAATCGTATGTAACATATTACCTCTTTTATCATAATTCATCTTTGATAATGCATCTAAGGAAGATATGAAGTTACAAAATTGTTCTCAATACGAATCTCATCGTCAATTGTCCGATAGGGCGATATTGTACAACAACAGGTGTAGTCTGCAGTTAACCGAGAGTCGGGTACGAGGCAGCAGTGGCGATACCGCACTGGTTATTTCTGTTCCTGCTCATCAATATATAGCCATGCATTCCCCAGTTTACACCTGCAGAGGAAATAAACAGAGAAAATTCAACACCTTAACAAGATTACCTAAGAAATCAAATTTGTAATTAGTTCATAGCGAAAAATCCAATCAAATATCAACCCAAGATGCACGCTTACATAGTGCAAGTAAGCCTTTTAATTTCTGTTTTTCATGGCGTTTTGTCCCATACCTTTAAGCATTGTTCCATAAGTAATGATTCAATATTGGCTACACTTGATATACATGTAAATTTGTTTTATCACAATTATTACAACAAAGTTTTTAGTTATGTTAGATCTGTTTCTTTATGATCTAAAGGTGGTATCGGAACTCTTACATGTTGTATTTAGAAGCATTGTAGACATGGCGTACACTGACATGATACATTTTGCTTTATAAAAGATTCACTAAAATTGCTTTAAAGATCATACTTATTTGTATGAATATAAAACAACAGGCTGATTGACCCCAGTTACTTTGATCTCTAAAAAATACTCCAGGGGCATCTTTAATATCTAGGTGTTACGCTCACTTTCGCTCTCTACACCCCTGGAATATGTTATAACAAAACTGAAGGCTCAATGTGCAGCACATTGTGGATGAGATGAGAAGACAAGTTTGGTCTAAAGATGTTCATCAAAAGAATCTCGCGGTCGCGTAGTGGTAACATATGACAGTCTTTGAGACGGGCGTCTCTCCTTTGTTATCTTCAAAGGACAGGTATCAGCCTAGCGATTGGTCAGGGTCTTTTTTTACTTGACACCAATCAAATACCTAGCCACGTGCCTTCATTTTTGCTATGACATATTCCATGGGTGTAGAGAGCGAAAATGAGTGAACTCCTGGATAAAGGAGATGCTCCAGGGGTTACGATCACTTTCGTTATGTGTACCCCTGGAATATGTCATTGGAAATTCGAAATCTCTGTATGCGACACGTTATGTATGACACGAGAGGAATAATTTGAACCGTTGTGTACATAAAAAGAATCATGCGGTCGCCTTAAGGTAACATTGATAACGGGTATGACAGACTTGTCTTACGCAGAGAGACTTAAAGTATGGCAGCTCCCAACAACGGCTTACAGACGAGTCGGGGAGATTTAGCTGAACTTTTTTTTAAATAATGAACCCGAAGTGTCCAAGTTTATGTCACAAAAGAAGAACAATACTGTTACAATAGGTCCATCCTCGATATCCAAGGGTTACGCTCATGTTCACTCTCTACACCCCTGGAATATATCATGGCAAAATAAAAGGCACGAAGATTTGGTCTCCGGCTAAATAAACTGACCAATCGCTAGATCGATACATGCCCTTTAAAGGTTACAAAGGAGAGACGCTTGCTTTTGAACAAAGCCTCTCAATTTTTACCGTTACGTGACCGCGATATTCTTTTGATGTACATCAAAGGATCGAACTAGCTTTCTTGTCTCATAAGCAAGGAGGCGCACATACACCTAGCCTTTAATTTTGCTACCACATATTCCAGGGCTGTAGAGAGCGAAAGTAAACATGACACCAGGACATCGAGGATGCAATAGGTCGTAAGTATGAACTATTCAAGGATTGAACGGCCATTAACTGTCACAGAACTGTTAACATCTAGAACAGCCTGTCACCAGAGATGATGTTATGGAGAACTATCAAATCTTTCGAGTCTTGACTAGACCATCACTGGAGAAACCAACCTTAACTCTTTAATTATATTTTATTATTCATCCTTAGTTAAATATATGAACTGAATATACTTTCTGATAAATAATTATCAAATTAATGTTGTGAACACTAATTACTCTAATTTGGAATGAATGTATAAATTACTTGTTCACCTCAACTATTAATAATTAATGTTTTTCAAATGGCCATGATCTTGTCAGTATTTGTGCAATCCGTATTGAGCTGTTTTATAAGTCATACAGTTAAAATGAATCATGTGTCTTGGTATATCTGTAAAGGTGTTGCTCCTTTCTTATCTCAAAGGACAGGTATCAGCGAAGCGATTGGTCAGGATGTTTACCTGATACCAGTCTGACATATTCCAGAGTAGCAGAGAGTGAAAGTGAGCGTGACCGCTAGACCGCACTTACCCCAGCTATTTTTGACGATCCAGAAATCGTTTCCGTCTTCAACTCCGTAACCAACGACCTGGACGGCGTGATCTAAATTGATAAAACTGCAGTTCTTTTCAAAATAGATACCACTTCGGTACATCTGGAAGGAGGCGTGACTTGCGTCGATAAGGGCCATAATGGGTTGGTCTAGTAAATGTTATTGAAGAAGATCCTCCCTTCCGCTTGGAATGGTAACGCCCCCTTGTACCTTTGTGTGAGAAACGTGTGTTTTTAGATTATAAATAAAACCGGTGTAAATCAAACATGTTCATAGCTATAGTCCGGTGCGAGTCATACAACATAAAAACGGGGATAAAGAATCTATGTAACATATGTACATCATTAACGATATTTGTTTCGAGATACAGAAAGAGACAAAACGTCTTCGCAAAACAGTTAAAATGGAAAAAGAATTCTCATCGTTTTGAACACTCCTTAGATTAATACAATAATTGTGAACATGTCCTATGTTTTATCATAGATTAATGTAAAGCACTTATACGTAGCTAATTGTTTAGTACTGCTCCGGTTTGTAGACCGAATAGGTTGCAAGGAAAGATGTAATTTTATAACCTGACACGTGATCCTTTAATGTGTACCCACATTGGATGCTACACACTTTAAACAACCAGTTTGTAACACAGAACTATACCGAGCAGGACACGTATCAAACTATCTACACATACATGTAGAAACGTTCACATTAGTGAAATTTCAAAATAAAATCGTTAATTAGTTCTTGTGTAAGTCTCTTCTGTTATGTGTCCGTTACTTAGTGCTTTGGATAATTTCCCCGAGAACAGATAAGGATCCTTTATAGAAGTTGCATACTAATACAGGTGACTGTACAATGACAGTAAGTAATATGACATCACTAGTGAAATATACCTTGGTTATATTGGTAGGGTTTTTCTTTTAGTTTCAAAAGTAATTGTCACGTGTGTCTCAATATTGTGTTTTGAGTAATTTTCAGTTAATGCTGTAAATCTTTCATCATTTTCACTAAAACAGAAGTTTAGCTTGGCTACGAAATTCTCTGATTACATGTAACTACATTAATTATACAAAGCCAGTGTCGCGAATTCAACACATCACGGAATCGTATACTTGTACTACATCCGCCTGCAAAATATACATTTGAACGTCAAAGCAGCAAATATTTAAAGAATCTGTTAGTGATCGGCCTTTATCGTAAATTAATGCAAAATGCATTGTTCGTGAAATATGTCTGAAGATAATACGTAAAAAATCATAGCAATATGAATAGTGCATGTTTTGAATACTTCTGAATAATTACACCTGTTACTCAATAAATATATTCACCCTCAAGAACAATAGCGCGATAGTCTCTGGCCTTTATTTAAACATCAGTAGGGGACATTTCGTGTGATGTTCATCTTACTTTTTAGGTTCATTGAAGCATGAATTTCCTCAGTAAGCATTTTCTATTATTTTAGTGTCATGAATGCCAATTGAAAGTAATGAAGTATTTTTGTTTACTTTATAGCCTTTTTGAGGGTATTTTTTTATGCTTTTATTATTAAGTACTATTTTTTCTATAAATACCTGTGGTAGGTTTTACTGACGGAACAGTGCGTTTCAAGTGCATGACTTTATAAAAACTCATTGTTTCATGGAAGTGAGAATTAAGTGTCAGTCTAGCGTCATATAGTTGATTTATTAATTATCTTTCAATATCATGTATATCTTTACATTGATTCTATATAACCAACAATTTATTGTTTGTTTATTTTGTTGACCACATTAGCAAATTGAAGTTATATGGTCATAAAGCATTTTTGGTCATATGATTGACAAACGCATTTGATAGGTGTGTATATTATGGTAGAATGACTGTATTTATCTTTCCTATTTTTATATTGACCTGGGTAAGTCTACAAGCTCTAATGATCAACTGATAAACTAAAGGTCACAGACAAAACAGTGATTATATTGACAGAAAATAAGTCTAAGAAAATGGCAATGTCAAGCGAGAGTGAATATAACTGCACTAACTCTTAAACCGCTGCATATAACAAAACGGTGTACAGTAAAAACACCACGTTTGCTAATCAAGATTAATATTGCTGATGCTCGCGATTATTTTGCTGATGAAGGTCATTAGGTGAAAAATTGGAAAATAGTTTTAGGCTGTATGCTATCAAATGATTATTTTTCAGTTGATCTCCGTCAAAACGGTTTTATGAATATTTTATAAAATTTGGAGTTCCCGGTTGTTGCTAATGCATGCATTCTTTGCGTAATTTGATACAGGTTTTGTTATTTCAAAATTCAAATTGAATCGCCGTCAAAGGAAGATATTTACACTGAGTTGCTTCGATATGTCTATATCTGTTAAGTATTCGTTTTTCAAGTTTTGTATCATACATCCCTAAAAACTAACAACTATTGTCACCCATGTATTTTTTTAACCGGTTACTTACCATATCGGCTCTTGAATTCATCCCCACAGAGAACGAGAGGTCGCCTGGTCTGTTGCCATGGTGACGGACATAATAAAATGCCCTTCCCACGCGTGACGTCGTTCAGTCTCCTCCGTTTGGCTGCTGTATACTTTGTTGTAACGCTGTTTCCATTCTCTCCATTCACGTGCAACGTCAATGTAACCCGCGGTAACCAGTGTCAGAGTGAGCAAGACTAGAATCGTTTTAGCAGTTGTTAGCGCCAACCTTACGGTATGGTTGTGTTACTGAAATGTCGGATATTCATAGATGTGTAAATAACTCTTGTGACGACTCTAACACGAGGTGTCATATGAGTTGTCTTGAGTCTACCGAACTGCAAAGCGTGTAATTATACTACCATATTTATCCTTTAAACCGCTACAACGTCACGCTATTGAATAAATTATGATGATCCGGCAAAACAAGAGTGAAATTTGAAAACAAAATCAAAAAGCTTGTAAAATAAAAAGAAGATATGTAGAACAATACAAAGATCACCCGTTCACTTTATGTCTTTCAAAGTGTACTGTTATGAAATTTGGAGAGTTTCATGCTACTGTGTGTTGGTTACATGTATGTTTATTTGAGATCGGGGTATACACTACCGTACCAATAGGACGATATCGGGGTATATACAACTGTATTACCAGGACGCTATCGGAGTATACACTACTGTACCACCAGGACGCTATCGGGGTATACACTTCCATACCACCAGTACGCTATCGGGGTTTACACTACTGTATCACCAGGACGCTATCGGGGTATACACTACCGTACCACCAGGACGCTATCGGAGTATACAATACTGTACCACCAGGACGCTATCTGGGTATACACTACCGTACCACCAGGACGCTATCGGGATAGACTACGGTAATGCAACTATAGTTATACGATAACGGCATATGATAGCAGATCAAATGTTGTCCACATGCCATTCACCTGTTACTTCTGACGAATCACGGGATAAGATAACACTTTAAAACAAAAATCATAGTCATCAATTTTATTTCGTTTGGCTAATTTTTGGTTAACATTTTGTAAAACAGAGAGATGTTAAAACAAGAAAATAATTATAATTATATTTTCTGGATGAATTATATTTTTCTTCTTAATTTCAGTTGTATTTGGAAACAATCTACGTAAAAAATACGCAACCACGTCTTGTCCCCTCTATTAAAACGATCGTACTTGCATTAAGCATCATTTAGCAACAGCATTGACAAGAGAAGTAAATTTTAGTTAAAAGATGTTTAGTTACATATCATTTAAGTAGCGATGGCGCTGCATTAAAGTTTTGTTTTATAAAGAACAGAACCTTGCTGCACATCTGTAATTATATCAAAAGTGGACAAAGAAAAGAAACTTGTTGCACGCTTGTAATTACATCAAAAGTGGACAAAAACATAACTTTTCCGCACTTAAAACTAATTGGATTAACTCAAATGCCCTCTGTTGCGAAAGGAATTAAGACAATCAGCAAAGAAAGCATCCAATTGGCTATGGGACAAGAGAAAGGAGAGCTGGCATCTAACCTCTGACCCATAGTGCCTGATCACCACTGCGGTTCTCTTACCCTGGCAGTGTCCTGGGATTAACGGATGACATACCTGTTGATAGTCGGCTCCCAGCTAATGGGTCAGTGGTGCAGCACACGCTGTTTACAACATATTACCTTTCTGGGAAACCAGTGACTTCTAGGAAACACTAGATGGCAACCAAGAATAGATTCATGACACTGGAAAGACAGCCTGAAACAGACAGGTCATGGGCAAGAAAGGGTAGCATCCCATATTGCAGTCTTCGTGAGAGGATACTCTTTATTCAGCACCGGACTCCATTTCAGATGAATGCCATCAGAGTCTTCTGAGTAGGGGAATAGAAAACTTATTAGGACAGATACAACGGTAACGACACGGCTTGTCCAATCGACTTTGACTGGAGCGAAAGCAGAAACAAAATTTCGATGCGATAAAGTCTGTGAGTACCTATGGGGCTTGCACAACCATCAAGCAAAAACTGTGAGTGGGCGCACGGCAAGTCAGCAGCAGCGCTAAGGTGTTCTATCTGGTAAGACGATGGAGAATCCTAGTCAGGAACAAACCCAAAGCACTGAGGATCTCTCAGCGACTGAGGCGCTTAGTACCAACACACATCAGTAACAAAAGGAAGAACAAGGAGAAGTTTTTGATGACGACGAACCACACTATGTGGTACAAGAAACATAGTGCGACCATGGGACAAATGCAGACTTACTGCACGCCACTTCAATAGCAGCTTACACGGATGGATTGCCAAGAAAGACAGGAATAAGCCTGGGAAGACTTAGATGAAGACATTCATGGAATACTTGAGAAAACACTTATATGTGCCGCTGAACGAAAACTAGAATCCTTAACAAGTCTGGTGTACACCATCGAGATAGAAAGACGATGACAGACCCTTCAGAAAATTCAAAAACAACTGAACAGGCAAACGGAAGGCGGCGGGAGATCAGGGACACGAAGTGTGAACTGAAGTTCTTGAGAAAGAGATATAAAGAAACCATGGAAGAAGAGCAATCAGGATTGTAGCAACTAGGATATACCCAGAGGGCACAACTTTGCCAAGCAGAGCAGCAGCATGCCAAGAGGAAAAACAGATCAAGTTCTTATCAAATCCATTCAAGTTCTCCAATAGTCTGCTTGAGAAAGAGAAATTAGGCAAGATGCAGAATGGAAGAGATCACTAAGTTTCTGATGGAAAAACACTCTGACTCTATCCGAGACGTCCCATTGAAAAGATTGAACCAGCAGCACACCCGACCACGCTACTTAACAACGAGGAGGGGAAAATTGCCTTAACTGTACTTGCTAAACAAAACCACAACAACCTCACAGTTGTCTGGCTAGACCTCGCCCACGCTTATGGTTCTCTACCATACACACTCATATATCCCAGACCATGTTCAAGACATCATCAACTGGTACCTCAGTAGCATTCAACTGTTGTTTGCTGTGAATGAAAGGTCAATATCATGGCGGAGACTAGTAATAAACAAGGGGAAGATCACTCAAAGATTTAATCTCCCAGTACAGGGAAAAGACAAACCATCCATGGTTGGCAATCCTATAAAGTACCTTGGAAAATGGTATGATGCCAGTCTGAATGACGCCAGCAGCTTCAGTCGCTTCAAGAACCAGCTCCAAGAAGGTCAGAAGCAACCAGATCAGACAGATTTAAGGTATGGCTATTTGCAACATGGATTGTTTTAAAGACTCATATGGCCCCTCATGTTATATCAGATAGCAATCTCTACTGCGGACGGCCTTGAAAGAACCATCAACAAATATCTCCGTTTCTGGATGGTCGGGTGGTCCAGTGCATAGCGCACTTGCATTTCACCCAGGCGGCCAGAAAAGGTACGGTGGTCACCTGCCCAACCACGTAGGTTTTCTCATGGTACCCCGGTTTCCTCCCACAGTCAGAGCCCCGTTTGCTTACATCCGGGCTAACAATTAGTTGTAAAAACTTGTTTCAGAATAGTTGCAACATAATATAAAGTTTAAGTTTATATAGATACCTTCTTAGTTGGCTAGGTGTCCCACCAAGTTTCATCAGTATAGGTCTCAATGAGAGAACCAATCAGTTACATCTCCTTATACCCTTAGTTATGGAAGAGTACAAGTTGCGAAGGAAAGATTGATGGTGACATGAGCCGAAGGGCAGGCATAGAGACACTTAAAGGAAAAATATGGTCAGCAAGCAGACAGTGTCCCAAAACAGAAAGTAGATTGAGGCACAAAGACATCGTCGGAACAACGACGGAGGGAAGACAAAAACTTGGCATTGTCCAAACCACATCACTGGAGTTCGGCAAGTCAACGGGTAAAAGCCGAACGATGCAACGGGAGATAAGAGAAATTCAAGAAGATAACAACAAGCTCGATCATTCGGATTGTGAGGACA
>JAULCA010242144.1:7776-26935 GCA_032360845.1 Crassadoma gigantea
AGCCATTTTGTAAGACGACCAATGCGATTAATGGTGAAATACACGCACGTTGTGGTGATTGTACCACTTACAAACCAATGTGATACAGTCTGCTACCATATTTACCCTATCTAGTTACACAGACTACAGAATTCGTCATTAAAAGTATTTCCTCTGCATAAAATATCATATACGATTATATGTGTGTGGGTACAATTGAAAGGCTGCCTTGAGTTTTTGTGACACAGATCACATGACTATGCAATGGATGTTTGGTCTGTTGGCATGAAATTTGATGTGTGTCTGGATCTAGGTATTCAGTTTCCAGTGTAGATGTAACACAGGAAGACTGGGTCGAGTTAATGGTGTTATTTACCTCATGGTGTACAATATCCTCCATCGTAGAGTTTGAAGAAATATTAAGGAATTTAGATAATTAGTTGTGACCTGTGTGTTGTGTATAATCCCTGTTTAATTTTGTCATGACAAATTGAAATTTAATAAGTAAGAGTACAGAAGACACACAGTGTTTTGTGTATATGTTGTGAAGTATGCCACAAAATATGTTTAAGGCATTCTTATTACAACAAAACAAATACTTACATCATTGACTTGGTATCACAGGATAAGTTACATAGAGAACGATTATATCCTATGAGGATTATAGTTGTAATGTAGACATCTCTACAGATAAATAATATAATTTTTATTTGGCTATATGATAATCTACACAAACTTGCTGGTTTCCCTTGTAACATAATATGAAAATATATTACAAAGAACTTATTTATAAAGATACGTTTTTGACAAAATAAAAGTTTCAGCTTCCATAGTTTAAGCTGTCCTGTGTACAAAATAATTGAACATCCAACCAAGAAGTAAGGGATCTTATTGATTTTAAAAGTAACTATTTGGGGGTAAAATATCAGTCCTTGTTCCCCCTCCCCTCCTCCCAAACAAAATAAATAAAAATAAATAAGGATACCTGGAAAGTATACTTTTTACATTCTGAACAAGGCTTTAACCTGTAAGTAGGCCATAGTCTGTTATTCTATAACAGTATTGATAATTGTGTTTACAGGAACCTGTATCTCGGTGGGGAGTTGAGTATTGGTGGAATCGGAGACATCACAGAAATCACCAGTCGGAACCAAATTGTTACGCACGATTTCATTGGCTGCATGAAAAACTTCTACTGCAATGACAGTGACCTGATAACACGCTCTGATTACCTTGCCAAGGTGAAGGTCAAGAGCACTTGCCCAAGGTCCGAAGGGAAGAGTGTGTGTACAGGACTTGTCTGCAGCAATGGTGGTGTTTGTGTGGACGAATGGAGCAAGGCCCGTTGTCGGTGTCCGGAGAAATACAGCGGGAAATTTTGTCAGACAGGTGAGTTGGTCAAATTTGATCAAGCATTGTCATTGTGGAGAAATAAAAATCTTTTCATGGTTTAGCTGTAAGTGTACAGTGATTTGATGCTTTGAATGTTGTGTGTGTTTTTATTATAAATTACAACAATGATGATGTTTTTTTGTCATTAATGTTTCAGAAGTTAAACCACTTGGATTTGGTGCGAACACAATTGTACAATTCACACAGAGGGAAAGTTACTATAGGGACAGCGTTGTTGGCAAGGCAACCAACAGGAAGAGGAGGGCCACTGGTACATCTAGTGTGTTCATCAGATTCCGTACTACAGCTCAAAATGGTCTCCTGTTTTATGCCTCTCAGAAATCCGACTATAGCGCCCTTCTATCTGTAAGTGTTTATCAATATAAAAATTAGGTAAAGATTTTTAATATATATATTTAATAATGTAAAGTGGTATGTTGTTACAGAGAAATGACATAAATTGTATCTTCATCAGAAAATTATATAAATATGCACATGTATTATGACATGGAAATTAAACAGGTAAATGATGTGAAGTCATATTATCTGAATAGTAAGGAAATGAAAGAAAGACAACAACTTGAACAGAGACATGTTCTTACAAATCACTGTAATATACTAATACCTCAGCTCTGGAACTGATGGAATCTTTGGATTATAATCTGAAATTTATGGAAAACAGTAATGGAGAATAAGGTATTTCTCGGTAAATCAAGATAATAGTAACACATGAATGATTATTTGTCTTACAGGTAATAGATGGCAAACTACAGTACAGTATACTGAAGCAGGGCATACAGACAATACAGCTATTATCTGTCCAGGTGTCCGATGGGAACTGGTACAACGTCACCGTCTCTGTCACAGGTAAACACAAATATGTCAATCATCAGGTAAAAACTTCACAAAAACTTCTCTATATACATTTCTGTTGTAAATGTAAATCTTCACAAAAACTTACTACCACAGAATTAACAGCTCAAAAAATTATCCTGAACTGAATTCAGCCATGTAGGATCAGTGTCATCATTTAAGGTTGGTGGTTATTGTTATTTATCTAAATGTGCGGTCAGTTAATGATTTATTTTATCTCCTGTAGGTACACAGGTCAGTCTGACCATACAGGGTTCCCCAGGAACTACCAAGGATTTGACCTCTGCCTTCCTGTTCTCTGACCCGGAAGTGACCTATCTAGCCTTAGGAGGTGATCCCTCGTCTTCCTCGTCTAATGGAGACGTCAGTCGACAAGGTATGCTGTGTCATTGACGTAAAACTTTATAAACGCATACAATATTTTACTGTAAAATATTTTACTGTGAAAGACCACAGTGGGTTTTTTTTTAAAAACATTCCACCTAGAAAGAGTCTGGAATATTTTAAAGAAACTTATAATTGATGACATTTTCAAAATCAAATTATATATCAGTGTGCATGTATTGATATTAGTGGTTCCTTGATTAGAAACAGTTGTATTTCACAAATGGGGTAAATATTTTTATGAAATACGATTATGTAGTCAGCCTCTGAGTAAAGTCAATACGCCATCATGGTTTTCTTTATAGCGACACAAGATTCTATTATACATCTACACTATCAGAGTTTTTGTATGCACCTTTATGTTAGCATAAACATCTTGTCCAAGTTTGTCCTAATCAAGCTATTTTCTTCATTACCCAGGTTTTGGCGGCTGTATTTCTGTTTTCCGTCTGGACAATCAACCAATCCCACTCAATGGTACAACTGACCGATTTATTGTGGAACCTTCCTCTGGTGTGGAGAACGGATGTTCTGCTCTTTGCTCCAACTCACCGTGTGGAGATCGTGTGTGTACCCCAGAAGGGGAGGAAGTGCAATGTGGTCCCTCTGTTGATGCTGCTGGAATCGGCATTGGTGTTATTGTGGTGATAGCATTCTTTGGAGTTCTCATTATTGTGATCGTGGCTGTGTTTATCTTCTGTCGCATCAGACGACGGCAACAGAATAAATCAAAATCTGGAAGTGCCAAAATGAACGGCAATGCTCATGTGAATAAAAATTTCACCAACAACAGTGCACACAGTCATCAAGACTCGGGGTATGGTGACCACCCAACAGAAGAAGATTTCATAAGCTCCCACATTGATCAGGGACTCACTGGAAGACGCAATCAGGCCAACAACCACTTAAGCAGGCCTGATATCATAAGCTCTGATAGGCAGCACCGCAAACAATTTCCGCTAGAGATTGACGACGGAACTGTCATTATAGACAATGGTGATGCTATCAACATGCATATGACTAATGAGGACATCCCGGAGCATTATGATATAGACAATGCCAGTAGTATTGCTCCGTCAGACATTGACGTGGTGGCACATTATCGTGATTTCCGCGTGAACAAACATCCATACCCACATCAATCCCACAACATACACAATAAACCTCATAATAAACATTCCTCTAGGCATGGTCAAAGTCCTCAGACCGTGTCTGGGCACGGCCGAAACATCAGGGAGACTCCATCTCCTTACGGTCGTCAAGGAACGACCCACAGTCCTGCTCTGCTGGACCCCTCTCAACTACACAATTCAGCGCGCAATAGTCCCGCGGTACTAGGGGCCAGAAACAGCCCCATGAACCACCTTTCTAGGCAGTCACCACACATGAGGTACAGTCCCTTGACCAACCCTAATGTGCGGGGGACACCGTTGTCTGACCACGTACATCACAGTCGGACAGACTCCGAGCACAGTCTTGCCAGTCATCATAGTCACAGTTCCAGTTCCTCCGTGGCTCGTCCTCCATCCCTTCCTCAGGGCCACCCGTCCCAGCTCAGGGGCAACCCTGTCAAGGTGCAGCCACCGCAGCCACGCCAGATAAAGGGCCTCACTTATGGGGAAGTTCAAAAACTTAATACCCGCCACCAGCCACCTAGTCCCGAGAGCATGGTGGAAATGGTGTCTTCATCGAGTGCAAGTCATGGACACCACCCACCCTATATACACAACAGTTCTGTGTTAGAAGCCCCGGACTCGAGCTCCGAGGAAAGTGCAAATGACTCGTTCACATGCTCTGAGTTTGAGTACGAGAGTGAAAGGCCTCGAAATGACTTTGATTCATCAAACTTAATCTTATCAAAACTGGCAGAGGTGGAAAATGAGAATCAGGACTATAACTTTCACAATAATAATAATCATAGAAAGTTCATATCAGATGGACGGACTTCAAATGGTGATTCCTTCGGGTCCTCAGAGGATGGTCCCACAAATGGTGCTAAGCCAATCAATGGTTCATTTAACTGGGATGAATTCTTAAATTGGGGCCCAAGTTTTGAGAAGTTGGTAGGTGTGTTTCGTGACATAGCATCCCTCCCGGATGGTGACAATTTAGATGGATCCCCAGAGGTCGAAGTTCACCAGGAGGATGAGGAATATGTATAACCTCTCAGGTCACTAGGTGTTTGTCTAATTTATCAAATATATCCCTTCATTGTGAGGCAGGAGTTACCTCCCATTACTATGAAGCATTGCATTACTATTATTATGTTTTCAAATTATGCAAATAAATATTACATTTGCATGAACATTTTTATAAATTTGTAAATTTAGAATTCGGTTTCCTGAGTCAATTTTATGATGAAACGGAAAATGAAATTTGTACATAGACATTTGTAAGAAGTGTATGTATATTGAACTAATTGTTTTTATTTGTCTGAGAAAATGAAGGGAGCAATGATGTATCAGACTTGGTGCAAATGAATTTGTGTATAAGAAATTTTTAACATTTTTTACATTGTTAACACATGAGTGTGCTGCAAATTATTTTTCTGAGTGTGTTAATATGAAGTATTATTTTCTAAAACTGAAGGTTTGTAATTGTGAGTTGTAGACTTTGTCTTGGTATCACAGAATACCAGTATTAGCACCAAGACATGGACCTTTATTTATTAACCCATTATGCTCGGGCATGAACTGAATGCGCTAACTCACTCTGTTGTAACTTGCTGAAATAATGTAAGATTTATTTTATTTGAACAAGGATTTGAATTTTTCATGAATACAGACTCAGAACTTTATCCAAATATCTCCCTTAAAAATTTTGGTTTCATTCTTCTTCTCTGTCTCCATGATTCATGTGAATTTCTTTTTGTCAGGAAATGTCCAAGTATCAAACTCGTAGGTAATGTTGAGAATCATTTTCAAAATTTATTCAGAATAAATGCATCATTTTCAGAACATTTTCTTTAAGTCCAGGCTTTGATGCAGATAATGAATCCGAATTGTAAATCTTTTGACATTAGGTATATATTTTACATCAGCTTCAGAGAATTCCTTGACATGTGTACTTGAGAATGATTTGTGAAAAAAAGAAACTTTAACATATGTATTGGTCATAAGATGACTGTTAAAAGTGTTAATGTGACTAAGATTGAGTGGAAGTGCTGTGTCAGTTGAGTGTTTGTATCTAAACTGTGATTTGGATGTTGTGGCTGTGTACAGTGTGTATGTTGTCCCGAGATTCACAGCAGTTTATACAGAAGTCTGTACTATAACAAGTCTGTGTCTTAAGTAGCCAAGGAGCAAAACCATAAAGTTTACATTCCATCCCAACTTTATCCACTCCCTGTTCAGCTGGACTAACAAAGTGGTCAGTAAAGTTTAAATTCTTGGTCACCTCCGCTGGGATCTCCTTTGAGGAGACAGCTTAGCGGGATCCCAATGGAAGTTTTAGCAGAAATTCCATTCGAGGGCATGAATGAAATCTCATTTGAGGAGACCCCTTAAATTTAACTGGGATCTCATGAGTGCCAAGCTGAAAGCTCATTTCAGTGCTCTTACCCAAATTTCCCTTAAAACTATCTAATTTAAGCGAGCAAGGCTGTTTCTTTGATCAGCGTTGCTTGACAATATCTGATAGCTCAGTATATTTTTCGAAATATAACAAATTCTTGTTTTTGTTCTATTCAGTTCCCAGTTATGTATTTTGTAAGTTTCCACCATCTGGTAGTATGCTATGTAAGAGTATATTAACTTATAAATCAAAATGATCTGCTGTACATACACTATGGCATATCATACTGCTGAGGAGTAATGCTCCCATCTTGATATTGCTCACAAAAATCAAAACTTAATTACATTTGTCTCCGATTTTTTTTATAGTTTTCTCCTTTCCGTTCTTTTAAAATGATACCATCAGTATACAGCATTAAACTAAAAGGGATTTTTCTTTTCCCCCATACTTGAATTTACATTCTTTCCAAAGATCAATGTTGGTTTAACTTTAGAGTCCAAAGTTTTGATTTGCATCATTTCCCCAAAATAGTGTTATTTACCATTTTTATAAAATCTTGTTTAAGATATTGGCAGTTTTTTCCACTGAAAATTTGCCTTGCTTTAATATTAAAATTTGCATGTGAAGTTTTATCACCATTTAATTTTACCAGGTTTGTGTATAACAGCTGTGATTTTTCAAACCTGTGTTTCTATCGACATACGTTTATTACTATAGACCTACGTTTATTTCTATAGACAAACATTTCTAAGGATCACTACGTCTTACACTGTGTTTATATGTTGGTCCCTAACATTTACCAAATATGTATACATGTACCATCGCTCTAGCAATATTACGTCACATATCAGGTCAGATTGATCGACATGTCAAGATTTTTATATGAAAAAATAAAAAACTAAATATGAATATACAAATTTTGTTGTGTCATCTGTAACTGTTGGTAGCTCTCAAGTCTTGTACGAAATGATAGTTATATGACGTGTGGATGGAACTTTTGTTACTCCGTTGTGGAAAAGTTCAACCCAGATTTCTAATGAAAATATCCTGAAAAAGGTCACCCACAGACCATATGGAACATCTTGCATCAAAGCACTGGTTTCTGGAGTGGGGGGGATACTCGAATAACAGATTTTCTGCATTAATTCAGGAATATTACTAGAATTTAATTCCATCTTTAAAGCATTTGTTTCCAGCAAGGGAAGTTAACAGGGTTCATTATACAAAGTACATAAAAACAACAAAATATAAATTTCAATGAAGAATGAAGGAAAATTCCATTGAGTTTATTTTTCAAACACATTTTTTGGAGAGCTTTTCTATTACACATTTACAATTTGGTAAATCTGCATGCAGCTGAAATTTTCGGTTTGAAATCTTGAATAACATTAATATACAAGTGGTGTCTTTCCTGATCTACTTGTCAAGATCGCAAGATTTATCTCCCTTGACATACACTATCGCATTGATTTTTATTAACCTTTTCACCCCTATTTAACTTCAGCAGACTGCCGTGCATTGATATGGACGAGTCCATTGTGGTCTGCAGTGGTGAAAGGGTTCAGCTATCTTTATTTCATAATTTTCCTACTCATTATTAAAGGTTTTTACTTTATTGAATGCACAAGATGAAAACTAATTTATCTTCTTAGCTTAAGATGGCTGATCTTTACATTTTGGAAGAAAAAACACAGGATGTTCCCATAGCACAATGTACATATATTTCCCCTCTATCAGGTGACTGTGTCAACTATTTCTAAGTCAATTTTCAGACTTTCCATCTAAAATATTATAAAAATATTAACAGAAAGATACACAAAAATTTGGGAATTAATCACCAAAAAAATGTTTTTTTTTGTTAATACAATTATTTTCCTCATTTTGATTTACTAAATTGTCAAAAGAATATTTCACGTTTTAAACACAACCTATACATTTTTACTTCACCCTTTAGGTCTTAACTGAAAATATAACATGTAAAAAGGATGTAAGCCAACAATAATTTTATTGATCACATTACACATGTTATAGGCAATCTCTACAACTAATCAGTCACACTGAGCTTACAAAGGACTACCTGCACATACATCAGTGTGTAGAAGGTTTTACAACTATTAAATGCTGCATGATGTTCCGACTGGTACGACATATTATTCATCAGAACTAAAATTGTACATGTTTTTCAGCTTAGTACTGAAGTAATTTAGACCAGAGCTGTACTATAAACAGTGGTCTTCCAGTGATTACACTACATACAACCAGACAGGTTACTGAAGTTGATTTAGCTATTAATCCAACATACAGCCATGTTTCAAGGCTCTGATGAAACTTTTATGATTATAACATAAAAGAACGTTCATTTTGTGTTCTGTTATTCTCAAGAACTACAGGTAACAATTTTTTCACAGAAAATGATTCAATATACATGTATAATATCAAAGTTCAGTCAACTTTATACTGTTCTGATGTAGACAAGGGGAGGCAACTGGATCAACATTCTTCACCCGTGAGAACAATATTATACAAACACACCAACATTGACAATAAAATGGAACTCAATACTCTGATGAAAGAAATGAATTAGTCTAGTTAATGTACTAAGAATGCATTTATGTCTATGTCAGGACTTTCCTTTGCACAAGTATCATCAATTACACCATGTTTTGTCCATCATTAGATTGATCAATCATTAGATTGATCAATCAATAGATTGATAATCTAATTATAATAATTTCTTCTATGTACATCAGCACTTATGACTGGTATTCTAATGTTATTGATATGTATTGCTAAACTGATAAACACAAATGAGGGGAGCTTACAAAGATATACACACGGAATATTGCCAAGTTTGACCTCTGACCCTATATCCTTCCCTGATGACCATCAGAATCTAATCAGGTATAATTGGGATGTTAACCCTTTCACCACTGTAGCCATAATGGACCCCTCCATATCAATGCATGGTAGAGTCTACTAAAGTTACATAGGGGTGAAAGGGTTAAAGTTTTACCATGGACAGACACAACACACAGATGTACAGGATATTCACTACACCATCCTTGAGGACTGTATACCATGTTAACCATTCTAATACCTGGTAATGCCTCAATAACACAACTGCGTCACATAAAAAGCAAAATGTTTTTTTTACCATAACTGCCAGGGTAGTTCATGTCATAGGATTGATCTGGCTGACTGATTGTACAAACAGATATCACAGAGGAATAAATACAATATTATATACAGTACAACCTTGTTATGTTAAAGTCCTAAGGATCACCTCAACAGAGCTGACATTTGATTAATACACAGATATAAAATAACATGGCAATGGAAATTGCTTTAATACATCAATATAACTGGTACAATGTCTGTATTTTACTTAAACAAAACACATCTCCATACCTTGTAATACCAGATATTAAACATATAAAGGTATTTATACTTAGTAAAAGAAGAAATGAAATAAATTAAGGTACTTCTACCTGACAGATAACAACTGTAATATGGTATTTATAACTTCAATACTCAGTAATGAAGCATATGTAAAACTAATAATTATCTATATCAGGAAAATTCTACTTTGATTAATTTTAAATGGCACAACAAATGACATTTTCCATCATACAGGACATACATGTACAAACAAATGATGGGGTATAGGGACCAACCAATGGAACTGATAATCAGGCTAGAACGTATGTCACCAATGGAATGTGACTTAACTCGGTGTGTTGGTACCTCGTAAGTCCTGCATACTGGCTCATTATTGTCACGTATTATAATGGAGTTAACAACAACAAACATTGAAATCTTACAACTTTGATAGTACATGTGCATGTAACATGTATATATCCCTGACATAGTGTTTATTCTCAAACACCCACTAAATTTGTTAAAATTTTTATTATATACCCGGTAGGTGATAACATCTTGTCAAGCTTTTATCATTCGTAAAACATGTACGGTTACGTATCTTTAAACTTGACTTTTATCATTCGCGAAACATGTACAGTTACGTATCTATAAACTTGACTTTTATCATTCGCGAAACATGTACGGTTACGTATCTATAAACTTGACTTTGATCATTCGTAAAACATGTAGGGTTACGTATGTATAAACTTGACTTTTATTATTCGTAAAACATGTAGGGTTACGTATCTATAAACTTGACTTTTATCATTAGCGAAACATGTACGGTTACGTATCTATAAACTTGACTTTTATCATTCGTAAAACATGTAGGGTTACATATCTATAAACTTGAATTGTACAGTTGATCCTGGAGGGTCTGGCTTCAGTTTCATAAAATAATTATATCTTAAAAAGATTTATTATGAAGTGCATTTTTCCAATAACAAAAGCTTTGCAAAGTTAAGAAAAATATTGTAAACCAAGCTTGAAGAACATCATGGAGCAATGGAGTTAACATTTAAGTCAAATGATCTTTTTCATCATATCAATCAACATTTCTTCTGCCAAAATAAACCAATTTGAGGACAAGAACTAGAAACGCTGGCCTTCGACAATCCTATCACAGATCTTAAATAAAAGGTGGATATTTCATTGTGGCATTCCTTTGTTGGATCGAGTCGTACAGAAGTCCTTGACCACCTCCTTCCCAGTCGCCTTGGCAGCCCGCTTGGCCAGGGCCTTGATTCCGAGCTGATCCACATTGTATGCTGTCATGGCCACATTTCCTACTGTGTACAACGTATTCTCTGTCAGCTGACCGGCACTCTGTCCATATCTGGTCAACAAATTAATAATTATTTAAACCTACCTTCCTGTGTGCCTTATTTTACAACTATCATGCATTTTTGCAGTTTATTTTTTCAAAAAAAGTTCACTTATTCGACAAACCTTCATTTACCAAAAATGTCCAAGTTGTTCATTATTTACTTTTACAAGTGTGTATATATATCTAAGTATCATACAAAAATAAGCACAGTAAGTATGTTATATCATTGTAAGGTAGCTCTTCTTAGCTCTTCACCTCAACAAGAAGTGAATGTTTATGATGTCTCTGGTACAGTGTGGTGTTCATGTGGAGTCTATCATTATGTTTTAAAAATAGCATCCGAGACTCTGAAATTGGGAGTACATGTATTTACAATGAAAGTGTTAAAAACTGAACCCTCACATCTCTGAATGATCAATTTCTTAAAAACTACACATATTTAAAAATTAAGAAAAAATCTCGGGATGTATATTCAATTATTGTTGTTTATTCATTGCAGTAAAAAATAAACTTATTTGGAAAGTATTTTTCTTGAGATTTAATTTTTAATTTGCAATGGGCCAAATGACCCCCATTTACACCACAAAATGTGTGTTGTGGTGTTAACAGACAGTTACATAGATCCTGTGTAGAAAATCACTTCTCTGACCATGATGATATGTAACTTACTTGTGGTCAACAGTTTGGACAGTTTCTTGAGCAAGATTTCTAGCTAACACTTTCGCAGCTGACTCAAGGGATATATAAACAGTTCCAAATCCTGCAACAAATATTATACAATTAAATGTTATATCAGCACTATAAAAGTTACTTCCCAAACATATTTCTTCTGGTTGGTAGGTATAGATTGCAGAAAGGTTCATATAGCACAACCAGTTCAGAATGTATGTGATGTTTCAATGACTAGTACGATATGTACTCCGATACAATATGTCACCCTCATCAGACAAATGACCAGTGAAGTATGTACACAAAGGTGAAATTAATGTACGATTTTGATGTCAGTTTGTCTACATACAAGCTTATGTACACTTATTGCAAAACATGTACAAAATGATGAATCAAACAAATTTTTATAATTTGTTAAGAGTATGGTCATAGATGTGCAAGAAGTGATTGACAAATGCCACAGTGTGGGCAAGTTTGAATCGAGATGAGGGGGGCTCATTGACCTTTGCAGCAGATAATTTTTTTATAACAAGGTAAATTCATTCAATCAATTTCATACCTTTGACTCCTGTTGCAGCAACATCTATGACATCATCAATCTTTGATTTTCCATCTGTAGACTTTTCTGTGACAGATTTGGGAAGGATTTTCTGGCCCTGTTTCCTGATATGTGGTGCCACTTCCTTAGCAACAGCTACAGTTGCCTCCCCTAGCTTGTTTACTATAGAGACAAGTTGATATTTCTGACTTATTAATAGTATCATCACTTTTACATCAATTAAGTCTATATGGACAGCAAATAATATGAATCTTCTCAATAGAATCTTGACCAGCAGTTCATTTTATGGTGGGGCATAAAAAGTCATGGTAATATTTGACACAATGAAACACTTTTTTTTTAAAATTATTATGACACTGCTTATTGTTTGATGCTTGACAAACACCTGTTTAGACATTATATCATTTAAGTGATGATAATGCTCTGATTTATAGGGTTAACCAACAATGTCAATCTAAGGGTGTGCCTCAATGGACGTGATGTGTGTGTGCTGGTATGTAGGTGTATTTGATTTCCTGTGAAAGTGTGGATCTGATCCCCAACCTAACTGAAATACCCTGCTTAAGGTACTCAGGATACTCCTAAACACAGTCTCTACATGTACAGTACTACTGAAAATCATTCATTTAACAGGGAAAACTGATTACTGACAAAGATTTCCATATAAGTAATGATGACCTTGACCTTGTCACTGTGAAATACAAACTCAGATAAGGTTTCAAGTTTCATAAATCACACTTATATGAATTTTTATGAAAATTCATTCGGAAATGAAGTTAGTACAGTGATGACAACAATGTGTGCAGATCAGAATTTATTATTTTCACTTGCCATATATAACAGCTGACTAAAAATGTAAAGAAATAGGATTCACAATCAGGCCTACAATGTAAATACACATATAGACAGACAGATGAAGTAATGGTCAGATAAACAGTATCTACCTCCTTTGTAAGAATTCATGAACAAATTCTGCCAGAATTATTATTAAAGAATGACCTTAACTTACCTATAAATGAGCTAACTTTGATAGCCACATTGGCACCTGATCTGGCATAACGTGCACCCGACTGTATACGAGGGTCAATCTTTGCAGCTTTTTCCTCTGGCTTCAGCCTTTCTCTCACTTTTTCTGACCCAAACCTGATCAAATTACTGGTTTTCTCCGCACCCTTTCCAACTCCCCAAGATATCCAGTCAGCAGCTGTCAATCAAATCACAATATATGAATTAATCTTGAATAATTACTGTAAGATTTTAGCTCCTATATATATGGACAAAAATGTTTGAAAAATACACAGAAATGAATCCAACACACTACTGTACCAGGATACATACTAGCAAGTGATTTAAATTGATACTGAACTTAACAATCCAGACAATGTGTAAACTGCTGGAAAGAGTAAAGAATTTTGTCTTCAAAATAAACAAACTTGAATTAAGATCATTGACTCACAGGAGAGTTTCAAAAATAGACATGATTTTAGAAGCTAGATATATATGAAAAATACAAAATACTAACCAACTGTTATTCCTTTGGAAATCTTCTCAGATGTAGTTGTCTCCCCTGCTGCTCCAGAAGCTGTTTTTGCTCCGGTTTCCTCCTGTTGTCCAGTTTTGCCCCCTACAACCCCCTCCCCTGGCCCCTTTGTTTGTTCTCTCTCTCCTGCTGTGGCTCCTGATGACCACCCCGCCTTACTGTCCCCTGTGGCTGCCAGTGGCGGGGCTGAGGGGGTGACAGGGCTGGGCTGCTGCTCCTGGAGTAAAGTCAATGATCCAAGTGTTCTCTCGAAGTTATGTCTCTCCTCACCAGAAATGTTTTCAGGCAAAATAAGTCCCACAGCTGCACCTACATAAAATCAAACAAGAATTTTTTTAATAAATATTTTTTTTAAAGTTCTCCTAGAATCATAACACTTATTGTATTCACCCTAATTAGTGCAAACGGCACTTACAAGAGTTAAGGAGTGGCTTAGTTGGATAATAAAGTGTGAAAAAAAAAACAGAAAAAGTTTTGCAACTTTAACTGCTGTTTCAGTACTAGTGCTGCTAGAGGTTTGGGAATCACATGTTCCATCTATTTCACAGGGAGTTCAGCCATGATCATCAGATGTAAGTCTCTGCTTTAAAGTGTAAGAGAAATGTTCTCTAAATCACTGAACAGGCCTGGGAGGGGTTTATATTAACTCAATTCAACTCAAAGCAAACAAAAGAGGGGTGGGGGGAATGTAGTCATAGGGGAAGGGGTACTGTTTATGGCAAATACAGTGTATTACTTTTTTTATGATTGGATGATTGAAACTGTTCAATATTAATACATACACTATGTAAATTAGCTATTAAAATTAAAGCAAGAATAAAACAATTTGAATGAATAATTTCTTTTTTAAAGTTACACTCAGTTACATCAGAAGAACCTGAACTAATACATTAGGTCTTCCTTCATTCAAAACAGAAACGTAATAGATAAAAAAATACCTTGTTGTTGCGAGGACATATCAGGGAATATGTATGCCCCATTGGTGGCCCTCAGTGCAGGCGAGGTCCCAGGCACCAAGGGGTAATACCAGTCGTGGACCTGAAGGAAGGCCGGGGGTCGCTGTATGTTACTTCCCTCACTTGTAGAGTTCTCATTAAACTTTGCAATTCTTAAAGCAGAAGGGTAGGAAGGAGCACTCACGAAGCCTTCAGGAGAAATGTAAAATATCTGGACACCATCAGAGATTGATAATATTTCAGTAGCATTTGATTCTAACGAGTCCAATCCACTCTGTGAGTCACTCATTATACTGTCACCAATAGAAACAAAAGCCTCCTCACTCAAGTTTGAATCTGTCATAGACATAGCTTGTTCATATGATGGTGGGGACTCAATGTCTATTGCACTCTCCAATGATGCGTGACCGTTTGTGTGGTTACTCACCTCAGACATTATTTGAGTCTGAAGTGTTTGTAGCCTGTATGTTATCTGCAACTTTGTCTTTGTCATTTTCTGCTGCATTTGTTTTGCCGTATCTTTGTCTTCATCCTTTTCACAAACTTTCTCAGCATCCATCTCCAGAGCTTGTGACAGGTTTCTTAACCCGTCCTCGTACGACTTAATAGCAGCGTCAACCTGACCCTGCTCGTCCAGAGACAGACCCTTCTCTATGTTCTCGTAAGCTTTATCATGACACTTCTGCATGCTTCGAAAATTTGCCTGACCAAGTATGCCACCTGGTGGAGGAGGACGGGGAGGTCTTTCTCGACCCTGGGGTCGTGTTGGCATTTGGCACTCAGCCATTATACACTGAAATAAAAATTTGAGATTCAAGTTTAGGATCAGTGTCACAATTGTGTCCTCCAAACAAAGTTAGGGGTAAAAATCTTCAATTAGGTAAACTTTGCATCAGACAGAAGATCTCAGCTGGCCAACATTCACTGACAAACAGCAATACTGCATGAAGCTTGCTGCATTTTCTTTTTCACATTGTTCCGATTCATTTATTTAGAAATTTCAATCTAAAGGTATTTCATCTTTGCACATGGTATTTCATCTTTGCACAGGTCTATAAACTTTATATAACAAGTCCTATCATAACATTAAGTGTTGTCACATTACAAACATCATGGTACTTTCTACAATATTTATAACATATCAAACATCACAACATTAAATGCTAAAAAAAAGGACATTTTCATATATAGTTAGATGTCTGGTGTGGGGCAAGTACCACATGTATCAGGAATTGTGGAATTCCCTGACACCATTTGGTATCAAGAGAGTTTTGATGTGCTGACAAAAATCTGCTATTAAATAATGGGTTATTTATTTTTCCAAAGCTATCCTTATTATAACCAACAACTACTAGATTCCAACTAATCAGCTAACCATACTGTTCCGGAGTGAAATAGAATACATTTTTCTATTTAGAAGTATTCTGGACCGCCTTATTTTGTTGATTAGGCACTCCTTTGTAATTTGCATAATGTACAAAAATGGTGTCGCTCAGGTTGGAAGTTTTGAACAATTGAACACCCGAGGATTCTACTGAAAGCTATTGGTGATAATAAGGACACTTTTAGATATTAAATAAATAACTCAATTATCAGTATTATGTGAGGTATATGTTATGGCATTGCAAATTTTTGATGCCATCATCTCAAAACTCTCAGACAGCAAAGTGTCTGAGATTTCCACGTAATGAATTCTATGTTCAATTTACAGATTTTACATATACATATATCTCAAAACGGTCAACGATTTTTAATCAAAATAATTCACCAAAGGCCAATCGTAGCTATTTTGAATAAATTTTAGCCTTTTAATAAATTTCCTAGACTGATGTATTCCAGTATTGAATACTATATTGACAACGAAACTGGTCCTCAAGGCTAAGTGTCAATTGCTAATAATGCATAATTTCCTAATTTCCACAGTCGCGATCAGCCGTTACGATCTGAAGTTAGTTGTTAACCCTTTTGATAAGTTGTTATCAATAAACGACACATTGTCACGAGATATAAAGAGTAAGTAGGCTATCTTACCTCCTGATGTCCTCGAGGTAATAATGCAGGATGTAGTTGAGTGGAAACGAGTGGGTTTTGTTA
Source organism: Crassadoma gigantea (assembly GCA_032360845.1). Classification (NCBI taxonomy): domain Eukaryota; kingdom Metazoa; phylum Mollusca; class Bivalvia; order Pectinida; family Pectinidae; genus Crassadoma; species Crassadoma gigantea. The sequence continues at coordinate 24,483 of JAULCA010242144.1, forward strand.
TGATCGGGAAGTGCGTGAAAATGAATCATCCGGAAGTTGCTTTATACGTTCGGAATGTTTCGGAATGTTACCTCATGTATATAAAAATTTCCGAAACATTCCGACTACAGAGTCAAGAGACTACTAAAAATCTGAATGATGACCAGAACTGACCAGATTAAAGCGTCTTTTAGGAGCGGTACAAGTACCCCTTTCGCGTATCAACCTGGATGGAAACTCTGAAATGGCTTTTTTTTAGGTAACGCAGATAATGTCCGCAGAAGTAGAATACAAGCAATATCGAAAGGTCCTTCATTTGATCAGGGACATATAAGGCATTAATTATACTACATGCAAAATGTAATGACCCTTAGAGTATGGCCCCACTTGTATAAAGCATCTCAACTATTAAGATTTCCTCAAGTCTAAGATATCCCATAAACAATATATTACTTGAGATTTTCCTCAACTTTTAGATGTTTTATACAAGTGGTCCCCTGTTCGTTTTAACGGTTCAACCGGTTTGACCGTTTATAAATGTAACAATTTCGGGTTTAAATCCTGGCGGACCTGTAAATGTTTATGCAGGCCTTGCAAGGCTTTGTCAAGGCTCGTCTGAAAGTAGCATCAGATTACTAGGTCCGACCTTATTTCATAAACGAACCTGGGAGTGACCATCAACCAAGACCTGACCGTGATGAAACATATCAGCCAGACAACAGGTAAAAAATAAACTTTATTTATTTTACAACAATTATAAAACAAGTTATTTCAACTTATATCAATCACTCAATTGGCCCGGATGTTAGCGCGCGGGGGATCTTATTATGGGGGGAAACCGGAGCACCAGGAGAAAACCCACGTGGTCGGGCAGGTGACCCCAAAACTTGTGTCCTGAAGAAGTAAACGGTCGAATCCATGTTAAAGTTATGTTACCTCCTTTTTTTCTTTTTTTTTTTTTAATTTTTTTTTTAAATATTTAGGCATGTGGTGATCATTTTCCTTTATGAAGTGATAAATATTTTTTCAAACCAATGGAGTATTTTATTGATATATTAATAGCATACCTATTGATGTATCTTTTATGGAACCTGTCAACAAATCCCTATATGTGTGTCGAGGACAGTTTCATTTGTTTTAAACGCAGGAAGAATGCAGCACAAAGAAAAGAGCGCAATACACGTGTAAGACATGCTATTCGAAAACTATATGTTATTTTACCATTCCAATGTGCAGTAAGAACAAAATCAAGATGTGTGTTTTTTTAAGAAAACAGGTACATGTAACGGCATGACGTAGGCAGTAGTAATGAAAATTAAATCATTTCAAACTTGTTAGTAATAATTGTACGATCTTGTACTCAAAATAAGCATTTTGTTGGGTCTTTGTCGTGAAACGCATGTATTTATAGTCATGGCCTTACATTCGTCTGTTTTACAGTATTCTTAGACACGGGATTCCGATAAGGCTACCGGAGGACGCGTCATAGCAGTGCACGGTACTCTAGTCACAGCTACTCACAGTAACTCTACTCAGCCGAAAATTTTACATAAATGAAGCATATTTGCTGTATCTTATAATTGTCATATTTAAGTTTTAGTTCTTAGTGCTGCTTATTTCTAATGACTGTTTCATAAATGTTTGTATTGTTGTTTTAGATTATGCTATATTAGCATGTATTCTGTCAATTTTTATTTTTTGACATATTGGCATATATGTACATTAGACTGTAGCGTCTCTTAAATTAACTCATATGCTGCATGAGCTTTATGTTTGCATGACCTTTAATCTTCTGTGCTATTTTACTTTTATTCAACTATATGTAATGCATGCTACCTTGTGATATTTTGTTGTTTCTATAATTTTTTGTTTGTTATATATAGTCGTAAGAATAGCTCTTCTGAGCTTAAGTTGCATTGTTACAAACACGACGCTAAATAAAAATTCGTGTATCTTGTAATTCTTGTATCTTGTACGTTTGGACGCTCGCGCTGGCGAATAATATTTTAGGGAAATAGGCATAGCAACGATGAACCCGCCATAGCTCTTTATAGATTATAGGGAAGTTTGTTTGTTTGGTTTTTTTTTTATAATCCTTTGAATGTTACCTTTTCAACAATATATTCCTGGTTAACCGACAATCCGCTAAAAAAATCCACTCTATTCTGGTTAGTTCTGGTCACTATTCCGATCTTTAGTACTTAAAACCAACATCACATGATCACATGACATCCAAAATGGTGGACGTCATTTGTATACCCTAACAGTCTCTGAAAGTACTGTTTACATTATGCCAAAGTCATGGATTGCATGGGACAATGGAAACGATGGATTCGTCCTGGTTTTATAGCAATCTATTTCATTTTAGCGATAATAGCTCTGCCATTGTGTGTAATTGAACTAGACAGAGAAGGGGCACCAACCCATGTCCAAGCATGGTTTGCCGGCGGGATATTTGTGATGTGCGCGGTACC
>JAULCA010242145.1:0-13555 GCA_032360845.1 Crassadoma gigantea
TCCATATTGATATAGATCTACTGCTCCGATACCACTACGACGTAACCTGATAATCGATGTTTATACAAATCTACTGCTCCGATATCACTACGACGTAACATGATAATCCATGTGTTTACAGATCTACTGCTCCGATACCATAACGACGTAACATGATAATCCATATTGATATAGATCTACTGCTCCGACACCACTACGACGTAACATGATAATCCATGTTGATATAGATCTACTGCTACGATACAATACGACGTTACACGGTTATCTATGTGTATATAGATCCCCGTTGAGACTGCAGCGATATAACGTTATATTCCAGCCATATCAACGAATATGTGTTTTATTGGATTAACAAATTACAATAATTCAAAAACCAGTCCGACAAGAATTAACAGAAATCAAACATTTACAAAAGAGCACAAATTGAGTTTTGTTTTCATTTTATTTTAATGCAGTAACATTTTTTTTCACTGGAATTTAACTCTATCCTCCATGTCTTCATTTGCACATGAATAAACGTTGGTTGATTTTGGGAAGATACATGTATATATGTAAACATCCATGGAATGCTTTCTATAATCTCAAATTTGGCACAATAAACTTGTATACATTAACCACAGACAAAAAAATAAAACGGAAAGGAAATATGACACTCCTTTTTAAGATAAAACTTTCTTATTTTACCTACAGGTAACAACTGAGTCAAAGTCAAAACTAAAATTAGATTTTATGGCAGCCCATATTCCGCAGAGAAAGCGGCACCTGTAAATGGGCAGAGAATCAGGTTATATGTCATAATATGACCGGACACCTTAACAGGATAACAACAGAGGCATCAATGGAGAAAGTAAAAGTGACCTTGACCTCTGTGGGGTACAGGGTAATTAGAAGTCATAACTTTTTTTTTCAAATATTGAAAGATTAATATATCATTCACAAAAAGAGTCTGTTGCCTCCCAATTTAAGATGTCATTTTATCAAGGAAAACTTAAAGAGTAACTCTCAAAATATACATGTACCTAGCAAATTACATCAAACACATATAAAAAAATATATATACATGCATACATGTTTTCCAAAAATATTACGTTATTGAATATCATCAATCAACATAGATTAATAAAAACACATTTAAACCCACAATTCAAATCGACATGTTATAAAGTGACCAAATCAGTTGAAATTTTAACGAAATGGCAAGAATAAACCTGCTTCCTGCCTATATTTTTATGAACTCAATTTTTTCTGGATTATCATAACTCTACAATAAATCTGTTTTCCGGACCTTAATCGCATATGAACTTCATTCAAATATTTAAAAACTGAATCAAGACAAGCACAATGATTTTCCCAAAGTGGCATTTTCTTATTTGTCAAAATTTGTACACCTTAATTTTATAAACATGTCTTATAATCTCAAAATTATCAATTCAAAAATATTTTAAAAAATATATATTTATCAATATAACATGGTCCTTTCCCCCCTCATAATACACCTCTCATCGTTGTATCGTAATAGCTAGAATCACTGTCAATGACGTCACGACGGTCATGCACCAAGCACTCCGGTGGTGACCGCGGTGTTAATGCCACACATTCCGTCCCCGCGTTTGATCCGGAAGTAGCCACTTTCGCCCCACTTGTGACCCCAAGAATTCTTGACGGTCCAGTAGTCTGTGGTCTCAAACAATCCCTTTTCCTTGCCGAACCCCACTAGTAACACAGCTGAGAACATAAAACACGAAAACAAAACTGAAGTTAAATACATCATGGTAACAAGCTTAAAAATCATATAAAAATATTGAATCTAATTAATACAGATATCCGATATGCTGACCGCCAAACCCCCCCCCCCCCAAAAAAAAATTCAGAAGTCTAAAAATGACGAAAACGATTTTTTTAAAGAACGGCGCTTATCCCGGATGACCAAAAGCATGCGTTGGCTTTATTTCAGAATTATGTTTAAACCTATGCAAATACAGTGGGTGGCATATAGCTAGCCTCCTTTACATGTAGCTGCAATATGGCAAATCAGAAGTTGCACAGGCCAAAGAGCGACAACCCTTTATATCATCAACATTGCGTTCACAATTGGTTATATTTTTAATTGCCACTATTTCTGAATCGATTATATAATTGTGGGCAAGTATGTTTATTTCTCACCGCGTATGAATATAAGTAAATATTGGCAAACTTCTTATCGCAAACCTCGTGTTAATGTTTACAAACAAACACTAGCATTTAATTTCCACCAGGACTAAGCTAGTCACTATCGCTCGACGACATGATAGCACTCTCTTTTTCTCGCCTTTTGGCGCATCACTTTCAAATGATGGACGTACGCGGTCATAATTAATACAAAGTATTTTGGTCCAACACCTCAGTTTCAAACGAAAATAATTTTTTGTATTCCATTGCCTTCTAATACAATTATGAAGATGTTGTATAAAGTAAAATATGGATATTGTATGTGAATGAAATTATTGAAATGGATGATTTGCTTTCTTTTGCTGTCACGGAGAAGGTGTGCGGGGTTTAGCTGTCTGTCAACGGCTTTTGCAAATATGTTTCATTGGATTTATTATCTCATAAACTAAACAAAATAAAAGTTTAATCCTGAATTATAACAATATTAAAAAGACTGACTCACCATGGTCAAGTTTGGTTTTGGAACAGAAGTAGGTGGAGAAGACGCCCCTGTGGTAGAACTGTAGCAGTTCCGCGTCCAAGGCCACCGACAGTGGACCAATCTGCATCAACTGGTCTGCAATCACCGTCTCATTCTGAAATGTAATACCGATTCAAACAGTTACTATCAATAGGCATTTGGCACCAAGTAACAGTTTTATAATTTTATACGTGTTTTTTGTGTAATTTCTTAATTACGTTCGGTATAGAGAATTACAGGCATTGTCAAAAAGGAGTTTTCCTACAATGGATACGGTTCTAAAATGTCGATTTTATTCCGATTTACGCAATTCATTATAAACCATTATATGTTAGACAAACATGTGCGTATATATTTACCAAGCTGTTCTATACAGAACATGAAAAAAAGAATAGCGAATTTGGCCAAATATGTACGAATCGCTAGAATAATATGGTAAAATGCATTGAACTAAGTCAAATGTCTCTTGTGCTTGTCAGCAATGCATTAGTATACCCTTATCATCAGATGTTATCTTATAATTAAGTGCTCGTACATTCTTTTTAGCAGTGAAGATATTCCTCTACACTTCTAGGGGTAGGTGCGGAAGTGGTGTGTTGTTCTTTAATTGTATACTTTATGTTAAACTATATGTGCACAACAGCAACGCTTAATGCAAAAATGAACTTGAATTTGAACTTCTAAAAGAGGAGTTAGACAACCCACCACATATAATATTACGATCCCTTGTTTACCTCACTGATGGCCTTCCATGTGGTGATCTTGAATCCAGGTACAAACTTAGACTTGTTCAGCTTGACAATACAGCTTTGAGTCATATTACAGTACGGAATTGGCGGGCCACACAGGGATGTATTATACCCAGGAGCCGGGCACACTTCACAGGTTCCCGGGGCCCCGCCTAGTCCGGAGCAGTACCAGTAATCCTCCCACGTCTCCAGACCACCCTTGTCACGAGAAAGACACCCAAATATATTTCAAATACTTGTTTTCATAGTTTCCATTTTCCTATGTCGGAATTGTATATAACACATCCTTGTATGATTTATTTATTATTTTCAACTACACTTGAACATGTCCTTATCATAAAAAACTCCATACGTAATTATTTATTTTTTTTATATTTTTTTTATTTTTTTCTAAAGAGAATTTTAACAATGCAAGACATAATATTTTCAATGCATCATACAATATAATTTCTTTATTATCCCATCCATATCCATAATTTCACATTCACTTGAAAGTTCATTGCATTGGGTTTTTTTGAGAGATAGAAAGATAAAGATCTAGCAATAGGAAAAGAAAAAAAAACATTAGAAGAGATAGAAAACGAAAGAAACAGCAAAAAAAAAAAAGAATAAAGAAAGAATGAGATAAGACAGAAAAAATAGAGAAGAAGAAAAGAGGACAGCAGCCATCCTGAGTACGTAATTATTATAAATGCAATATTACTGATTGGAACGCCAAACGAAAACAACGTTACGGTATATGTTGTTCAAAAGTTCGTCTGTAACTGAAAACTGTAGAGTGATATTTTTGACCCTAGAATAAATAGTCGAAGTTACACCATGGCCCGTTCCCGTGTATAACTATCATAGAGTGACAATCAACTTATAATGCACTGTCTTCCCGTGGTTTTTTTTCATATAGAAACTGGACGTACTTTAGTTTCGTAAAGACTAAACGCAAATTGGTGACATCTATATTGAATGAATGATTATCAGATTTTGGTTAAAATTGAAAATTAAAAACTGAAAACTGAATCATAAATCTAAATATACACGTTTCCTAAAAATGCTGTATTGAAGTCTATGTTCTTTTAAGACGATCAACATCTTTTAAGTCTTTAGTTCCTATGATAGTCCCACATGATCTGACACGAAATGAAAGCGTCAAAATTACACCGATACAACTTGAGGCATATCCGTATGTCTTCGATACCGTGGGAACATGCAGAAGATATGTAATTATGGTGTATGAAAAGGAGGATAAAAGAGCTTCGAGTATTTCATACCAAAACAAAGCAACAATAATTGTAATGTTACTATATTATTACGTCCCTGGCAACAAACTACATATGTGCTTTTTATGTAACAAGCATCAGCAGACAATGGCTACATCCGGATCGCAGGAAGTCCGTTGGTTTTCACGATAAATAACGATGTAACGGATTTGCCTTCACATCGGAATGTTAATCTATATACTTGTATTCTTAATATGTAGCCGAAATAATTTAAACATAGACATTCTATGATATTTAGAAAAACTGAAGTTTCCTTAACTTTAGTTAAAACGAAACTCCCGGAACGACTGCTAGTCATGTAAATAATTGCTTCTCGCGAGTGTCTTTCCTTATGGGAGGCGGAATCTAATTCAACTGCATTCGAAGCCCTACAAATGACTTTCGCTAGTAGTGTTTTTACTTACTTGAAGATAAAGACTTGTATTGGAATGTGAATATATTTGATAAACAAGAGTACCGCGGGGCGGAACAATATATGCCCGTCGAATACGATTTCGTGTCATGATTATTTAGCCCTTCAAGTTTCAAAGAATCTCCGGACAAAAATCAAATAATGAAATAAATAAAGGGCAACAAATTTTGCAAATATTGACGAATCAAAATTCTTTTCAGTGAGACACAAATTCATATCATGATTATAATGTATACCAAGTATCAAAGAGATACGTTAAACAATGTAGGAGGAAATCTCCAGACAATGTCTCAAATACGAAATAAACAAAGGGCCATAACTTTTGCAACAATTGTTGAATCAAAATTCTTTTAAGGGAGACACAATTTCATATCATGATTGTAATGTATAAAATAAACTCACCGCCCTCATTATGTATTGGTACGCAAGGTAAGGCCATCCCCCAAATACTCCACAATCAGCATTACCTCTGCGAGAAAAACAAATATTAATAAAAAACAAAATCATGATCGTGGCAAGATATATATAGTACCAATGCTTTGGTTATTTCTTAACTTTTAAACTTAATCAGAAATGAACTTGTAACTAGCTTTTTGTCTCGGATTGTGTACCCGAGATATATGATGATAATAACCTTTTCTAATAGAGATCTTTGAGCAAGATAAAATCAATAGCGACCAAAATATAAAGGATTGTGATCTTACAGTATATTGTAGAGGCGGCGTATGTTCATGTACTTAAGACGGCCTATTGGACAAATTAAAATCTGTTTGGTGGATGATTTTTAATAAATACATTTTTAAGTTTTCGGTCGCTCATCGTTAATAAATTCAGCCTTGTAATACTTCAACATGCTGCTTCCTGTTAGGGATCTCAAGGAAACGTCTCTTTGGTTTTCACTGTAGGCGACTGTCACTTAGAAGAATAATAGACTTATACTCCACTTTAAGCTTTCCTTCAATGTTACATTATTAATTATCATATAATAATTGTGTGAAGGTAATAACAGTTTGGCTTGGTTAGTTTTTTATTTACGTCCTGTTAACAGGTATGGTCATTTAAGGATTGTCTTGCTGCCTAAGTAGGTCTCGAACCCGCGACCCATTGGTGAGGGACAGTAGAAGCAGGCTGTCAGACGCCTTAACCCCTTGGCTAAAGCGGCCCCTCAGTAAATGTAACAGAAATGACTGATTTACAGATAAAATGCAAACACTTTTAATAACAATATCGCTTGACCGATTTGACCATGACGTTTGCTTACATTCAAATTGACCTTTCGTATAATTTGACGTACTTTAGTAAACAATGTACGATGTAGGAAGAAAATGTCAAATTAACAGATCAAAGTATACAATTTGACCGGTTACTTTTGGTTAACTATGAATTGATATTTGGTGTAAATTAAACATATTATATCTTATGTCTCAATTTACACGGAGAGCAGTTGCTTTATTATACAAATGTTCAGCAGAAGCCATTATCTAACATATACCATAATGGACCCTGACCTATTGTCCCCAGTATGTACCTAGTGCTTGTGATTGTGGCGTTGCACGGTGGCTACATATAGACGATGTCACACTCACCCCTTTACATCTTCCATTCCATCACAATCCACCACCTGTTCCACAGACAGGTTCGTTAGTTGTTTTCCCGCCATCGCCCATTGTCCCTCTAAATTTCCGATCGTGCTATAAAATAGATTATTAATGACATGTCTTAGTTCGTTGATCAACTCAACAGATCAACACACACACACACACATTTGATTTTTGTGTGAATAAACACGTGATCCTTTTTCAAAACTATTTCTGTGAATATTTTTTTATTAATATTAGGGAGTTATACCGTACTACGATGGCACATTTAGGACATATACAATATCATTTTCGACATTAATTATCTCGAGCGCTCGACTTATTATGTCGAGCGCTCGACATATTATCTCGAGCACTCGACATCACTTCTCGAGCGCTCGACTTATTATCCCGAATGCTCGACATCACTTCTCGAGCGCTCGACTTATTATGTCGAGCGCTCGACTTATTATGTCGAGCGCTCGACATCTTATCTTGAGCACTCGACATAACTTCGCGAGCGCTCGACATCATTTTTCGAGCACTCGGCTTATTATGTCGAGCGCTCGACAGCACTTCTCGAGCGCTTGACTTAACTTATGAAGCGATTCATACGTACAAACTGAGTCGAGCGCTCGAGATAATAAGTTGAGCGCTTGAGAAGTGGTTTATCTCTCAACATTCTCGCCGAGGGCAAGGACTGAATGATATTAAACAACCGTAGCATAGAAAAAGATGGTGTTTTTTCCCTGCCAACAAAGCCTCAAAATCTCTTTTTGAGAAATTCATAGCCTTAACAAAAGTGACGTGATGCGATGGGATAATAAGGACGTTGGAAGACGGAATAGCAAAACAGAACAACTACCTATATACATTCGAGCGTAACCTTGACATGCAATGTCTGATGTGGAGGTTTTAGCAAGGTGGTTTAGGACCAGTAGCTGGCGCTCAGTAAGACAGCATCTATGCGGTCCTCATATTATTTTGATTGTACTAACTGATTGAATGAATCGTATAAATGTACAATTATCTGGTTATTTGAAACACCTTAGATCGACTTATATTACATGTAGCTTTAGAATGTAGATCGCTATATAAAATGTATTATAGTAACAACAAATCTAATGTTCTAGATTATGATTTAAATAACAAACACTGTATTAAAAACATCTGTATAACCAAAATATACCATAACATTTTTGTATCGTTTGCTTTGAAAAATATTCTCAAACAGTTTTCACAAGAAAAGTAATTTGGCAATGAAGCAAACTCGAATATAGGTAACTCTCAAAGTACCAACGATTTGACTGAGAATGTAAATAAAAACTTAGCCACCGGTGGAGTGTTATTTTGAATTAAATATGAATGCTCAAAATATATGAGAATGAATGGTGTTAGGAGTGAACGGTTTAGCTAAGTCTGATGGAAGATTTCTCTAGAAATCAACATATCTCATTAGAATTCCCGTGCGTGAACGTTGTATTTTTAAACAACGTCGTTTTTGCCTCTGAAAATTTGTATTTATCTATTTATTTTGTCTTTATGAACGTACAGAATTGTACTGTCTGTAGATGGTTGGAACGCCTCGAACTTGAAAATCAAACGCATTACAAGAATACTTGGAATATCTCTCCTTAACCTTTTCTATATTACTTATTTGTTATGTTGTTACCATAACTGTCATTTAAGCCAATTTAAGGGTATGTTAATGAACTTAAGCGTCGACCTCAGCGAACTTGAAGGGCTCTGAAATAATTAACTTACCTGAATGCCCAGCATGACCCCGCGGAACCTACAAAGGACAACACGAATTGTATTCTTCAGTGTGGTATTTCAGCTACATCAGGTCATGGCCCATAGGACGAACACATACTGTCTATGATTTACAGTACCTAGTTTATTGTGTATGTATCATGCATATATTACATGTCAGTTTCATCAAAGCCATGTTGATTAATAACTTTTCTTGGCTTCTAAGGTAAACAATTTCGGTAAATTATTTTGGTTTATTATACTTTTTTTATTTACTACATTTCAGGTTCACCAAGGAAAGGTTGGCTTTACAGAGACGTGTCCATCTGGAGAACAAAAATCTGGAGAACTGGAGATCATAATGTAATAAAGTTTATTATGTAATTAAATTTTTGTGCTGAGGCTCCAGATAACCTTTTTGCGATACATGAACTAGTATTCTCTCCATTACATTTCTTTCTCTCCTTTTTAAGTCATGTGCATATATATATATAATATCACTGTCGAATATAAGATCTCAACACCAACTTCATTACAGAAATATCAGTTATTTTACTCATACAATAAACGTCTGACTGATTTTCATGAAATAAAGAAAACCTATATAGTTTACAAAGTACCGCTACTTATAGTCGTCATTACATGATAAAATGGTGGATATCCACTCCTCCCAGTCTACACTTATAACCTGCAAACGTAAAGTACTATTTTTTTTCAATTATGGACGTTTGTTGAGGTGAATATGAGGTTATGTGAACATGAGAAAAATTCTAATCACGGCTTCGTCTAGATCAATATCACTTTCTTAATTGTTATATAAAAGCTTGAGGAAGTTGTAATCATTACACAAGATAAAACGAATAGGAATATTTAGAAAAATGCACTGCATTTTGTAGGGCGCTTGTGACTTTACAACTAAAGTATTTGGCATCAAGTGAATTTTAACCTGCTGTTTCTAAACATAGTATCACCGTATCATTATCACAAATCACCCACCTCCATGTGATTAGGATGTATGGGAAATGTGTGTCATATAATAAATACATTAAACTTGAGACACTTTATACTCGTACATATATACGTAGTTTAATTGAATCGAGTATAATGGACTAACCTTGATCTTTTACTGTGGTCACCATGTTCTTGGATCTCCAGTCAAACGACTCCGGTACTGGATCGACGACTTCTCGCCTAATATATCTGAAAGGAAAGATGTTGCCATCAAACTTAATTTTCGAAACTGTATTTCCTCAAGCTGAATGCTATGATAAACCGATACATAGTTTGTACTCCGTTAATATAGGAAATATTGCAAACTTAATTAAAATACAGCTGTGATGTCACCCCTTGTTATTTGCGTACTATATCCAACAGAATTCACAGGCATCACATGTAGCCATCCAATAAGTTACCTGTAGCTGTCCAATAAGTTTCCTGAAGCTGTCCAATAAGTTACCTGTAGCTGTCCAAAAGAACACAAGAGAATTCACTTATTGGACAGATACAGGTAACTTATTGGATGGCTAATGGTAGCTTATTGGTCAGCTAAAGGTGAGCTTTTGAATGAGCACATAGGAATGATATACAATTTAAAACATAGCAATAGAATAAATGTGAAAATAAATATTTATTGAATGTCTTAAAAGTATATACGGTATTAATATTCCCATAGTCAGATTTCCCATGCAATACATTTTTTATTTGAAAGAAGGTTTAAATCACGGAACACTCTTTTTACATGAAACATCCATATAGAAGCATACCATTCAAAACACTTTACTGAGGGACACATTTCCAGCATTAATTGCAATTTCCTTTCTAGCGCCTCGGAATGTCCAATATTTTACATAATAGACAGTTTTTGACTTATATCCTTTACGTATAATTTTGTGATACGCTTCTCAAAAAACCCCTCTTTCATTGTATCTAATTTGTTGATTAATTTTTATTAAATTATAATAAAACGGAATCAACTTAACCTTTAAATGTATATAACTAGGTGCATGTAAAATTGCACAATGAATTAATATCTTATGGAATTAACACAGCAGTATAGCCAAGACCATCACCTACTCTATTTTATCATTGACGTTTAGCTATCCTTTACCGAGAGGGGTATAAGACATGATACTCTCTGCTTTAACACGTTTCACTATTCCAACGTCTATTTTTAAAAATAATATTTACTTTGGGAATCGTTAAGAATACTGATATGCTTTGTGTACTGTTTATAACAAGTTGTTGCTATCCCACTATCTATCCAGTAAAACAAGACAGATCGACCGGCTTTTCTATGTAAATTATCAGAGTGCAAGCTGTTTCAAAGGTCAGCTACTCTTGATGGGACGGGAAGCGGTCCAGTATATTGGACGCCTGTAACCTCACAGGGATTTTCAGTGAAGGTTTGTACCAGTATACAGTTAGTCAAGCATAATGTGTAATCCTATCACATAAGTGTTAAGTACACTTGTTATTTGTTATGCAGTAAATATATTATAAATACATAAAGAATTAAGTTTTTATTAACTACAGCCAACCTATACATTGAGGTCAAACAGGTCTAATTATAAAACATAGGTAGAGCGTTTAAGCCAACTTAAACACTTAAAAATTAAAATATTTAAGGGTAAAAAACAAATATTCTATTTATAGCTTGAGGTGCAGCAGGTCATTTTCAGCTTTGCTAATATTTGTCCTAAAAGACACAACGAGAATAACCTATATTCACAGGAGAATTCCTCTGTACACATTACATGTTAGTCCAGTAGTTCAGACAATGGGATATAATAGGCAAATTGTTACTATTTCCGGAATGTGCAAGGTGTCTTTAATGCAGTTTGCGGTATCTTTTGTTTTTCAAGTGAACGTTTTTAACAAATTTATATCTCTGTGTCCGGTAAGTAAGGATTACTGACAAAATTATATTTCACTTTCGGTAGGATATATTTTCGTGTGTTCTCACCTTTCCCGCTCAAACTGTGGCGCCACACGTTTAGGCATTAAGATGGTCGACTTGAACTCCGCCGGAGAAATATCAGCCAGGTGATTCAATGCAAACTCAGGACTTCCCCTTCAAAAGTTTTGTTGCATAAAACATTAACTCGGTAAAACTTTGTAACACAACTACATTGTTCCATCAAATAGTGATCTTATAAAGACGTTAGCGATACATAGTGTAAGGGATGCGTGGAGCCAGGAATGTTACTAAAATCTCGAACGGAGACCTTGAAATGCTTAAGCAGTATGCAAGGTAATGCTTAACAAAATGGTATGGAAGTTCTATCAAACATGTATATAAACGAGGGCAGTGTTTGTACTGTCTTTACTCTCCACTGGGATACTTGGATGTTACTGTATATAAATTAGCAATGATAAAAATGTTTTGAAGCATGGGTTGTTGGCAAAAATAACGGTTCAACAGCACACTGTGAAACCCATCTTTAAATAGCAAACATTTCATCCAAAATACGTGTAACTCAATAAATAGAGGATATTTAATGGTGTCTTCAGTAATAACAAATATATTTCACAGTATGGCTAATATTTTGATATTTTTCACGAATGCGCAGTATGTAAATACTTATGTGTGTGTAACAAACATTTACCTAAGCAACCACTTATTCTACCGTCGCTTCATTTGAATCTGAACAAAACTTCGGTACCTTTGTATTGAATGCAGCGAATACAAGATACCGAAATGATTGGGCGATACCAAAAAGTAATAATTGCAAAAATGTAATTAATTTAGTTTTATCGCAGTGGTAACTACGTGTAGAAGTAAGCTTAGTAATAGCCTGCATTGCGTATGAATGCGGGGATAGATTAAAGTATTAAATGTACATACTTGTGAAGGACATTCAGATTGTTGATGTGTTTGAGGTTATTCAGGAACACATCAAATTTATAGCTCTCCACTCGATTACTAGGATACGTTTTCCCGTGTTCCGCTTTCCAGGCTCTACAACAGTATTTATACATTAACATATATCAAAGATGCATTAATATAAATCAAAGAAACATCAATATATATCATAGTTACATGAACATATATCATAGAAACATTAATATATATCACAGATGCATCAATATATATCATAGATATATTACTATATATCACACATGTAGATACAATAATATATATATCATAGATCCATTTATATATATCATAGATCCATTAATATATATCAAAGATACATCAATATATATCATAGTTACATGAATATATTTATCATAGATACATCAATATATATCATAGATACATTAATATATTTCATAGATACATTAATATATCTTAGATACATTAAGATATCTTAGATACATTAATATATATCACAGATGCATTAATATATATCATAGATACATTTATATATATCACAGATGCATTAATATATATATCATAGATACATTTATATATATCACAGATGCATTAATATATATATCATAGATAATTTATATATATCACAGATGCATTAATATATATATCATAGATACATTAATATATATCATAGATATTTTGATTTGTTGCTGGAAAAAATAACAGTTCACCAACAAATTTCCAGGATACATTGATATAAAATATATCATAGATACATTAATATATATCATAGATACTTTAATATATATCATAGATACATTAATATATAGTATAAAACAATCACTAACACTTGATAGCATGATATTCTTTCACAAATGTTGTAACCAAATCAGTGTAACTTTCATATGAATGTGACAATAAGACCACACTTGCCAATACAAGAATTGGCCACCGCCAATCTTCGAAACCCAAGGGTCCTTCTTTCAATAATATTTTTTCTCTACACCAACATATTTATATCGGATCCCTGGAAAATGGCGGGAGAACATAAATAACCCCGAGGTGGCCCGCTATAATAGGTCCAGGTCACGTGTTCTGTTTTGCTAGTTAAAAAAATCAACCAAGTATTTTATTTCTAATATTTTGCACACGAAAATGACATGTTGGATATGTGTATGGGTATCTGTTGATGTCGTTTCCTATCTCAGAATAGCCGGATTCGAAGTGATCCTCTAAAACTTTTTCTATGGCTTTACCGACATAGTGAGAAATAGCATAAGTTAAAGGTCAAGTAAATATATAACAAATT
>JAULCA010242367.1:0-13554 GCA_032360845.1 Crassadoma gigantea
TTGGCCTTTGGCCATGGAAGGTGTCTGCCAAATTTCATTGAAATTGGTTCAGGGGTTTCTGAGAAGAAGTCGAAAATAAAATTGTTTACAGACTCATGATTCACAACGGACGACGAAGGACAAAAGGTGATTAGAATAGGTTTCTTGAGACTTTGTCTAAGGTGACCTAAAAATGTGTCCTGTGTTCCAAATGAACACACCCATTTCTTCCATTTATACTATATTTTTAATTGAACCTCTCCCATGTGCCTCACAAATTCTCTTTTGAATAAAACATTTGATGCCCCCTCTTCAGCACCCACTCTACCATCTTCTTTTCCCTGTTTTGACCTTCACCTTTTTACCCTCTTCCCATCCACTCTCCTTATATTTGACCTCCATTCCCCCCTTTCCTTCTCCCATCTCTTCTCCACAACTTAACCTTCACCTTCCTCCAACCTCCCAACTTCTCTCCCAATTTTTGACCTTGACCTCCATCTCCCTCCCATCTTCTCTCCCTACATTTGACCTTCACCTTCCTCCCACCTCCCAACTTCTCTCCCAATTTTTGCCCTTCACCTCCCTCCCTCCTCCCATCTTTACTCCCTACATTTGACTTTCACCGTCCTCCCAGCTCCCAACTTTTCTCCCAATTGTTGACCTTCACCTCCCTCCCCCTTCCATCTTCTCTCCCTACATTTGACCTTCACCTTCCTGCCAACTTTTCTCCCAATTTTTGCCCTTCACCTCCCTCCCTCCGCCCATCTTCTCTCCCTACATTTGCCCTTCACTCTCTCCCCCTCCCATCTTCTCTCCACTTTTGACCTTCACCTCCTCCCCTTTTTGACCTGAAACATAACCCTCCCAAGACAACTTCAATCTCTAAAGACAACACATCATCCCCCTTCACACAGTTAGCCAGGTGGACTGCTAACAGAAACCAAAACACATTTGTTTTGTTTGGAGCAGATTTTCTTCTCCGATTTTACATGTATAACACTACACCTGATCCAGTATGTAAACAATGGCTGACTGACCCTAAATCCTTGTAACCATAGCTACAAATGATTTCTCCCTTAAAACTAACAATTAAATCCTGCTAATATCAATCTGGTACATTAATCTTCTTTGTTGCATGTCAATTTTTTAAACTTGTTCAACCTGTCACAAACCAACTATAGTGTGCCTGTTGAATCTGACTTTTCTTCTTCAATAAACCTGTCCATTATGATCCCTTATTATTCAAAAACACCTGGGTAATCTGATACTTATGCTCTAAACAAACCTGTGTAATCTAACCCTAGATTGGTTACACAAACCTGTCTAATCTGACATATTGTTATCTCAATGAACCTGTCTAACCTGATATCAATAAGCATAATTCTACCAATACCTGATAAACCATTTAACCATATTATGACATCCTGTCTATAGCTTTTCTGACTGGTCATTTTGCATTTACATTTGTGGCGGTCATTTGAGGACAGGTTGCACTGTATTTTTACGAAAAATGGTCTACTGTATATTGTTTGGATCAGTGCTGGTGTCAAAATGTTATTTACTCTATGGAACTTTGAAGCCACCTTGTAGCCACAGGCTCCAAGTGAAAAAGGTGTACAATTTAACCTGTCTTAACTGACAGCAATCCTACTTGTAACCCTTTCTAAACTAGACATTACAATCAGTTTCATTGAATAAATTTGGAGCAATGCTGAATGTTGTCAAATCCAAAACAGGTTTATTTTGTAAGCAATATATGGTGCTTTAGTTGTCAATTTAGACAAGCTTAAGTAAATGAAATGTTACTTACCCAAGGAACTTGGTGGCTACTGGTCCCATCTCAAGGATCCTGGCAGCGAGGGCCTCACCCTCATTGATGGGCAGTGGGTGAATCAGTTTGTCCTTCTTGATTAGGCGACAGGTGACACGGGTGGGCATGGAGGCCTTTCTAGGGGGGATGATGATCCGGACCCCAGAGTGTCGACGTCCCCTCATGGCGCCCCCACGGGCGTCCACCATGAAGCTGATGAGGAAACTGTTGGTGACAAGAACCATGGCAAAATATTAGTGAAAAATTACAAAATAATGGGACTTATCTTCCAAAACGATGGAAAAGAAATGGGGAAAACACTTTTGGGGGTTCTCTGCTAGTTTAAATCCGAATAAGAAAGAATCTATCTTAGTTGAAAAATTCCTTTGATAAGTCAGTTCTGGAATTGGCAGTCAGTACTTTCTCCTCTATGCAAGATTGAAAACTTTTCCTTTGGAAATATCAATTCAAAGCATTTCTGAGGGTAAAACGATATGCTTTCATATGATCCATAGTATTCAGCCTGCTACAGATGGCAAGATAGATGGTCCAACTTGGATCAGTTAGGAGCCCTGTTTATATCTACTGACAGAGTATCTGTGGTTTGGGTGGGGTAAAAGAAGGCGGGTAGGAGCTATAATCAAAATACAGAGGCCGAACATGCAAAGTTAGTGTCAGCAAACCTCATGTCGAAGTTGTGGATGTATCAAATTTCCTTCTACAACGTGGTAGAAACTTTTCCCCACTCAGAATCTTGATATAGAATTGGGTATAACTTCTCTCCCAGAGAATCTAACAGGCTGAGGAACTCCGAAAAACACAACACATCAATGCCTCAATGCTGAGACTCCACTGCAGTAAACATTCCTGTAAGGGTCTGTTATCTCCACTAAGAATTTGAAAATATCAAGATCCAGTTTGAGAGGCTCAAGCAGGCTACACTGACAGACACACACATACATACGCCCTGGGCAGCAATGTACAGATACTAAATGTGTACACCACTGTTTGTATGTAGACCACTGGCTTTATCTATGTAGGGCTCACAGCTCCCTAGGGGCTTACACCCCAAACAGCTACTTGACTCCCTATCAGCCCGTGCTCCAGTATTACCACCTGGGTTGTCTGGAACCCTAGAAACTTGAGCAACAGGGCACTCTAGTTCTGATTTCAAAAGCAAATCTATTGATTTCCTTTCTCTTTAAATCTTGTCTCTTTACAATGAGTATAATTTCAGGATCTCAACAGACACCACAGGTGAGTCATACACTTCCGTGAGTTGTACTGTAGATATCTTCTGACAGCTCACCAGAACACTGTCTAGTTGTGCATTTTTTGTTTCACAACTATACTTCAAATCCAACAGCAATAAATTTCTTAAAATACCAGAAATATGCTACAAAGCACTGTAGACTTTCGACACAATCCCACCGTCAGGCTAGCTATTTCACCAGCAAGACCTGTGTATGTAAACTTCTGACAAGGCTGCCTTCCACACACATGTACATATATACACACAGGTAATAATTTAGGTCAAATGTCATCAATACTTTGGGGTTTAAAACCACAGAAAACATTACTATTTTATCAGGTAAGTCTGACCTTTACTTGAGAGTTTGTTACAAAGCATGCGCAGACAGCTAAAATCCCCGTGAAAAAAACCCCAGGAAACACCTGTTCAGCTACCTGTAATAACATTATTCAGGTGCTAAATAAAAGGAAGGAGGGGGGGTGCAGGAGAGGTGAATGGAGAGCTAAGGGGGCGGTGCCATTTCTGTGTTTTCCTCATATAAACTGCATTTATATACGTAGCACACACATTCAACTATAATTTTCAGTGATACTAACATAAAAAAAGCTTCCCCTTTAGATTCCATCATAGAAGTAAATACTGGATCAACACTATTGGTTTATCCCAGATCTCACAAAACACTTAAATTTATGTAGTCAAGTGTAAAGTTCATCATGATGTTAATGCGCTTGTTTTAGCCTCAGACTAGTGTGTATATCACAAACACATCAAACAAACTTTATCCAACCCAGAAGTGAAAAAACCAAATTACCACACAGTACGTAGCTTCAGCTATTAAATATTTAATATGGAAATATTCTTGTTGCAAATTAACTGAAAAATTTTCACACTCAGTTCCAAACAAACAAAGAATAAAAGTGCATTTCTTTAATATATTCAATATTTTTTTTTCAACATTAGGCCACACCAAATTAATATGTTGTTCTTCGGATAATTTGAAAAATAAAATAGTGCGAGTGAGCGAAATTGTTTTGTTTTTAATAAAATTTTCATTTGGAGATTTTCAGATGCGAAGGGTGCCAATGTTGTGCGAGCCAAATATTTAAAAAAATATATATTTGTAGATTTAGTATACAAATGTATATGTATTAGCAGGTTTAGGAATAAGAATAACCTTTACCAAAACAGACATTTACTATTGTCAATTTGTCCTTGATTTACACACTATTTTAGTCCAGATTTTCAGCATCCCTAATTTCCAGAGTCACTGGACTGTAAATTCTGGATGATATTCCATACATGAAAGGTGTATTGAGATGTCCACTATGTAATATAACTACCAAGTTTGTTTAATTGGACTTACATTTTTTGAGCAACAGATCTAAACGCAAAAAAATTAAAGTGAAATGTTGAGGACCACGCTTTTGCTGCCCTCGCCGGGAAGGGAACACCATAGTCTCGCTTTGTGACTTTGTCTCGCTTTGTGACTTTGTCTCAGGCGAGACCAAAAAAAAAGAGAAGGAAAAAAAAGAAAAGAAATTGATCAAATGAAATAAAGTCTAACCACAGAATTATCTAAGTCTGTGGTCTAACACAGCTCTTGTCATTTGTATGAAACCAAAATACAAAAACAAAATAGTAATACCATATATACCATCACAGAAAATTGGCACAGTAATAGCAAAATTCACAAGGGCTTGACACGTTCTATGACCCAGAATGAAATATTTAACCTGAGGGTCCATCCAAAATATCACTGAATTGACAAGGGCATGAACATCATCTTTTGAAATTTGGGTAAACATGTTTATTATGAAGTTAGACTCTGATCACAAATGAAGTCCGATTTCGACCATCTATACCTCAAAAATACTCACCTTTCCAGCGAAACCAAATATTACATATTAATTTCGAGTCAGAATTTAAAAATGAGTAATGCTCACGAGATACTAAGACGTTTGCTATACAATTACATCAGTCACCGGCCCAATTTCCCTAACAAGCACATGTACAGGTTCATTTGCACAAAATCATTGCATCTAATCAAGAGCATTTGTTCAGTTTTGAATTGGCATCATCCTAAATAATCAATGTTACTTTATATTGACACATCGGAATCAACCAAACGCTTACACAGTATGTTCTCGCTGTATGTTTCAAGCATTGGGAGTGTTATTAAGACTTACACTGAAGCCGGAAAGCGGTAAAACAAAAACCAGATTTGCTGATTTTTTCGAAGGTGCGCAGCAAAATTTAATTTTATTATTTTCTCGTCATTGGTAATTTAGAAGTGGTATTCCCGACGAACAAATGATCCATTTAGTGTGGCCTTACATGTTTTTTTCTCATGATATTTTATTTTTGATAATTTATTTTCATCAGGTAAATGTGACAAGTTCATGCATCACATGCAGAATATTATTATTAAAATTTTTTTTAAATGCTTATTTTCTTTATTTTAAATGTTTTTTTTCCTTCTCTTTTTTTTCCCCTCGTTTTTTCTTCTATTTGTACAATTTTTTTTTTATTAACTTAAATCACCAATTATATATATATTACTGTTTTAATTCGATAATTTGTGACTTTTCCAGTTAAAATTTTCCAAATAACAATGACATTCACAGTTATAATCAAACCGTTGACATATTTGTCTTCTTGCGATTTTACTAAATTAACCTATCAACATTTATTAAACCCAATTTCTCTGTTCATACAAGTTAGGACAGTCACCAACCACAGACAATTTCAATTTTAATTACAAAATGTCTGCTCTGCCTTCATGTCCAGACAACATCGTCATCGTAAGTGGTAAATATGTTGACAAATGGCTCAACTTACCACTTTTATTTTACGAATTGTTGACATAGTTTAAACATGTTAAATAACTCTACACTGGTAAATATTGGATTAGAAAAAAAATTTATTGAAAAAGGGAAAACTTATTTGATAAATACTACATTTCATATGATTTATTAAAATATTTGAAAGCTGTGTGTTGTCAATAGTAGATAAGAATCAAAGGGCCAAAGTTCCTGAAAAACGTCAGGGTAAGAGATTGTTAATTGGAAACTACAACAGGATGTTATGGTCAGACAGATATACAAATGTATGACATTGTTTAAAATCTGGTCTAGATCCAGAGGAAAAAATTAGAAAAAAGTCTGTAAGACATAAATGCCCCCCACTCATGGACGGGAGACAGGGGCAACACAATATGCCCCCCTCCCAATATCACTGTTTTTGATAATAAATCAAATGTCTTCAAGGTCAGGAATTACATTGTATAACATTTCAACAAATTTATATTTTTGAATTTATGAATTCAAATTAAAAAAAAACCTTTTTGATTTAATGCATTTTGAACTACATTTATTTATTCAATTTGAATGGATTCATTAAATTTCATTTTCAAAAGGACTGATTGATATGCTTTATAGTCCCAATTGAGTCTCATGCAGTACAATTTCCAGTTGAATTAGCAGTAAAATTTGCCATAAAACAGTAAAATCCCTTTCCATTGAGGTCCCTTTTCATGAACATTTGGATCTAAAAAAAAATTTTTTTTAAGTCATGAGGACGTATTGAAGATGTTTGTGGTTGAATTCTTTTTCTTCTTTGGTAAATCGTATCACAGATTTAAATTTAGATGTAAATTATGGTCTCCTCTGTCACAGAAGTCAGTGTAAACATTGTGGATAAATTATTGTCCCATTACGACAGATAGTATTGTGATTTTTTTCATAAAACACAACCAAAGATAATCATACTTTCATAAATCCATGATGCAAACATTGTAAATAAGATTGAATTTAACCAAAACATTTGATTTTTTGGTCTAACCTGGCTCTGAATAATATAAAAGTTTTGGCATATTCACTACGGACATGGATTTAATGAAAGTCAGTGCTGTCATCGACGATCGTAAACAAAATTTTCTGTAACCAAACAAAATTTCTTATGCTTAACAACAGACAGTATTGAAGTTTGCAAGCAACTTGCTTTTAATTCATCTCAATATTTCCGATATTCCAGTGGCAAAGAACATGCAAGCAAGTGGTCAGCTTCGAGTGAGGATAGTTTAGCCGCAATTTTGACTGATCCTTCGACTGATCACGTGATGACTAAATTTAGCTAAATCTCACAAAGTCTTGTATAAAGTGTGAAAGCACTTGTAAACAAAACAAGACGACCAAACAAAACCAAATACAGCGTCCCTGCCAAAACAAATCTCTGGCATACAATTTTCATACATGCCAGAACTCACGGCGTGAAGCAAAATCTCACGGATTTTCACCTCCGATAAAGTCTCACAGCGTGGGACATGAATTTACGGGAAGGCTGAAAACCTCACGTTTTTAAATGATTGATCAGTGAACCATTTTTTCTGTTGTTGTTTACTCGATGTCTTACAAGATTCCACAATGTTTTCAGCGATAAATCAAAGAGCTCTCAAGTAGCGGTCATGTGATTGGTTTGGTGATCGAAGAGCTCTTCCGATAACTTTCGGAATTTAGCTGGTTGCAATGGCCTGTTGAAATTGTGAGATGATTTTGGTGTCTTTTACAATAAGTAATCTACTTGAACAATTGAAACAAATTCATAATATAGATTAAGTTTAATTCGTTCTTATTGTTGCAATTCATTGCCGTGATACTTCAGAATGCCTGACACAGCTCATTATTTCTGTCCTCTTGTTAAAATAAATGTACGTTTCAAGATTCTGTTACATTACCAAGAAGTTCAAATGTAAATGATCATGAAAACTAGACAACTATTATGTACAATCTATCCTTATTTTTACAAACCCATCCGAATACACAGTTCAAAGTTTAAACTAAACATCAGTAGTACTGTGACTGCTGTGATATTGGCCTGTCTAACTAAATTTAGAAATATAAAGTAAAGTCTGCTTCTTCAGTATATCTCAACTATGTGATATTTTGTTTTGTAAACTTTGTGCTATTAAATGTATCAACACAGAATATAATTCCGTGGTATTAATTATCATATTCCCAGCTATTGCTTATTCAATGGACGGGGTTATGGTAAAAAGATATGGAAAGCTATAGGGGTTGTCTCCCCTTGCATGTAGCCGATTACTTTTGGTGTACGTGACAAATCGATATAAAATTTGAAATTAGAGTGCTGTCTCCTGTTTCAACCTCAATTTTCAAACACTCATTTTCAAACTCTCAAGGAAAGAAGAAGGTGGAGTGGTGAGTTTGCTCCGATAATTTGTTATAAATTCATGGTAGGAATCGATTGCAACAAAATTTTACCCTCCCAACCGTTCCCAAAAGAAAGGGGGATACTGCTGGTTTTCTTTTCTCTTTTATTCAGAATAGCGTTTGGAAGCATGGATCATCGGAACATTACAGCACTCGATTCTATGGTCTACTTGAACAACCTGTATTTTCTACACATCGGCTCATCACCTTGTTTTCGGGGTTTTGAGGTCATGTTTCGGAGGCTAGCTACTTCGACTGCGGCACGGCTTCATCTATGAAGGAGGTTCGGTGAAGGTATGAAGTGTTGGTGTTGTGCGGCAAAAAACTTTGGGAGTGATAATTTAGGTAATTAATATGCACTCGACCTTCGTTTTCGGGGTCAGGTGTAAAACGTCATTTCAGTAAAGTTGTATTGACAATTGACTTTACAGTAACCAAAAGGAATATAAAAAGTAAATTGTACTTTTGGATAATTCAATTATTAATTTGAGTTTATTGGTTTAAATGAACATTGTATATTGAATATATAGGGAGAAATTGGCTCCATGTATAATGTGGATTTAGGGTTCCATTTGCGGTAGCCCAAAACTAGTCAGAGCAATTGGCTCATATGGTTTGTAACCAAAATTAATAATGAAGCCGTGATCACTTACGCCAAACAATAATTAAATAAATTCTAGTTAAAAAAAATTGGTTTGAATAGTTGTGTTCTTTTTTACCATAATCAATATATACAAAAAACACCCAGTCAAAGTCAAAATAAAGTTCCTTAATTAAAGATTGTGCTTTATTTCATTAATTAAGTTGAGTAAGATAGACTTTTTGCCGTGACAAATGCCGCGAATAAAACCTCCCTTATTTTAACCTCTATTCCCTTAAAATGGTTGTAAAACTCACAGGTTGATCTCCAAGAATTCTGGCATGTTTGAATTTTCGTTTTTTTTTTTTTTTTTTTTTAAAAAGAGATAAAATGTATCCCGGATGCCAGATGATATTGCATGTATGGTAGTGAGCCTCGAACAGTATCATTTCTGAAGCAACCTTTGCTGGCCATATGACACGTGTGTGTATTGACAAAAATAAAATACTACGCCAACCAAATCAGACCTATTGGTTCGGTATATCTTATTGTAATTTCAATAAAAAAACATCGATGTTAAAATAAATAAAAATAGTTTTTCAAACTTTAAAAGATAAAAGTACTCACAGATATTACAATACATTAAATAGTGTAAATAAGTGCAGTTGAAACGGGGATTGTATCTAACTCGGAAGGTTTCAAATTTGAATGTAGTGAGTGGCCGGAAATTATGTAATGTTTCCATTTCCTGCAAGATATACGGTTTATATTTAAAGGTGTTCCTTAAAACGTCAAGGGAACTATTTGCCCCGACTTTAAAAATAGATATTAATGAAACTGTTAAATATTTTCAACATGAAAAAATCAAAGAAGGTTAAAAGACAATTACTTTTTATTCAAACAAGTAAAATGTGCTTTGCCATTGTCTTGTTTTTTGTTTTTTCCCCACTATTTTCCAATTTGAACTTATGAAAGGGAAAGAGAAAGTACAGAAAAAGGAAGTGTTGAAAGTTATTGTAATTGTATGATAATCAAATCTTATAACAAGTTTTGAAAAAAATGGAAAATACATGTAATGGTAAAAGATACTGTATAAAATTAAAGAGAACAACCTCAGAGTGGAAATAGTGGCATGCCATCAAAATGAATACAACATTCAGTATACTGAAAACACGCTGATGGTACACTCATCATATATACCGCTTCATGCTAATTACACGCTGATCACATATGCATGTGATAGCAAGACCACAATACTTCTAAATAAGGTAAACTAACACCTTTTTAATGTGATTTTTTTTCTACAACACATAATTAATAAATATAAGATATTAAAATGTATTGATTGGTAATACTGCATGCAAATAAGCGGCTCTAAAATTATGTACCATCATGTATTATAAACGATTACTAATAGCTTCATCCCCACTCATACATGTAAGTCACTATACCTTAATACAGTCATAATATATAACTCTGCATTCTTGCATACCTAATTAGTCCAAACAACTCATAGTGCAGCATTTTTCATACCTAAGCATCATTGCTTTTCCATACATAAATAGCTACCGTTATGCCCCACCTTTTTTGCATATATAATGAGAAATTATAATGCTCCGCCTTTTTGCATATTTAATAAGCCACCATTATACTCCACCATTTTTGTCAATTTATATCAAAGTGTGTCATTTGATGTATCTCATTACCAGATGATGATCTACCTTTTAGCCTAACAAAACGTCACTACATTTGCTTTTTAATTTTGCGTTCTTGATCTCCTGTGGTCACCTTTATGCTGTTAATTTTTACATATAAAACTGTTCACATTAAAAAGATTTCCTTTTCATACATATCTTACAAAGTATCAGGAGGCAAAATCAATTTTTCTTGATCTGCATTCAAGTCAAGGAATAACATGACTTGATTTGACGAGGAGTTGTTCTTGTGGTGTGGAATGTTAATATGCTTTTCATAGTACCAATTACCTTGACCTTTGACCTCCTGACCAGATTAACAATCCCAAGCAAGCAGTTTCTTTCAGGAAGCATTGTCATGAATTTTAAGCTTGATCAGCAACCCACAGAAACTCTGGTTTTCATGTGGGAACCAATCAAGTAGCTATGGTTAATGACCATGACATTTGACCTTGTGACCTTAAAAGCAATTCCAAGCAAGCGCTACTGTAGAGGCAGCACTGTACAAAATATGCTGCTTTACCCTTTTGCATAATTATTTAGTCATCATTATGCTCCGCCCTTTTTGCATGCCTAATTAGTTACCATTTCCACAGTCCTGCCTTTTTTATCAATCATTCAAAGTGCAGTTATACATGATAATAAAATTTAGCAATACTGATGGTTATTTTTTATGCCAGCCAGTATAACATTACTATACCTACTCTACCCTACCATAGAAGCGATGCCTGTATATTTATGCAAATTACATATGCTTATAAATTCTGCTAATTGTATATCCTAATTGTATGCATTAGGTGAATTTACACCAGCAAGTGAAGGTTTTTTGAGCAACCAGCATTCTGTCCACCCAATCAGTGCTTGTTATTATAGTGCAAGTTACCTCCCCTTGACAGCCGCAGTACATATACTAATTGTAAGGTACAAATGTTACTTTTAAACCAAATTAAGAAGAAAAACAAACATAAAACAGTGTTAAGAAAAACAATACACAGTGATTCTAGCATCTAGATGTATAGAATCAAGTTTACCTTTTCCATTTCAGTTTGCTGTGTAAAAAAAGACATCATTATAAGCAGGTTTCATAACTATATTTAGATATAATCAATGCTGCTTGTATGTGAAAAAATTGATAAATATTTCTGTTTTAAGGTTTTCTTTCTTAATGTAAGTTACCAACAGATAAACATTTTTTCAATTGAAATAGACCTGACTGATTTATTCTATGTCTCCATGATGATTTAGTTATCAAATCAGCAATACAATTTTAACTTGTTTTACTCGACTGTTATGATAAACAGTACACACTCTTTTCGGTCTGTTAACTCATTTACCCCTGAAGACCCATTTGAACTCTTCCAATTCAAAAGCTGGAATAGTTCATTTTGAAATTTCAGGGGTGAACGAGTTTAATAACACAAATAACAGATCTTTTGACCAATTCACCCCTACAATCACATTTGAACCTTACCAGATCAAAGATTGGGCAGGTCAAGTTTAAATATGTAGGGGTGAATGTGTTAAAGGAATTTGTCCAAGCATGTGTAATCAAATGTTTTTATTCAATTTACATAACCATATCATGCACTCATGCTGTTAGTATATAATTTTGTAAATATAAACATTTCAACTGAGTTATTTTAGCAAATTACAGATTGATTGATAATGAATATGACTTAACTTCGAAGGGACAGAATCAGTATTAAAGGTTAGATAGCCAGAAGAGAATTTCATCAATGTTTTTCAAATATGCATTCAAGTTTTTCTTTTGCAGGGATGTATACAAAAAAGATAAAAATTGTTGTACACCATTTTCTTTCAGTGAAAGAAAAAAAAGGTACAAAATCCACTTTTTAATCCTTATTCCAAGCAAATATATCTGTTTTTAATATTCTCTATCATAAAAGTCTTGTTCATTGAAAAACTAAACTCTGATTCCATAACGATGCTCTATACCAAGTTTGAATATAATTGATCCAAGAGTTAGGATTAGTTATTTGTCAGGATAAGACATGGATTAAACTTTTTTAGATGAACAATAACTTAACGGGAGAAAAAAATCTTTTTCTTCATTTTCTACATTTTTTAGTTTTTGTTTATTTAACGTAATATACAAATTCAATTATACTTGAAGTAATTATGAAATTAAAACAACAATAAAATTATTTGCATAATTATTGTTTCAAAAAGTAAAAAAAACAAACAACGGCTTTAATCTGTGATACCAAAGTTTATATAGTTTTACAGGGTTGCCAACTCTCACGGCGTGAGACAAAATCTCACGCTGAGACAACCTTACTCACGCAGAAACATGTCTCACGCCACGTGAGCCATAAATCTCACGCATTCGCAAATGTTCTCCCTCCATCCCACGCGAAGCCATAATCTGCTTTTGGCTTGGACCGTACAAAGGGAAATAACTCCTACTGCAATGTTGTGCTTTGGAAGTGAGCTGACGCGAGTTGTCGCTTTTCTTCCAGTGGAAATGAATGTAAATAATATCGTAAGGTGAGTTGTTTTCACTCGTAAACTTAATTTTGAACCTACCTATTGCACAGGAAATAAAGTTTTGCTAATAATATCGTCGTGTTTTAGGAAAGATTATTGTCAAGTCGTGCCTTCACAAATATTAAGAGAAAACGATTCTTGAAACTCGAACAGACGGTCGCTAATGCCCGTAATGGGTGATGAAATGTTCGAAGTTATTTTCGCAGTAAAGTGTTGTTCGAAGTTATTTTTTTTTAGTAAAGTGGCGTATAAAACACCAAAGACTTGTAGGAATAAACAATTTTCAATCAGATGTGATGAAAAATTAATGTGTTCCGGGATGTGCTTTTACATATATATATATTGGATAGACGTAATACAATCATGCAACAAATCAATTGAATTTGATTGCAAACATGGTTAATATGGTACAAGCAAATGATCAGGGTCTATTTGTTGCTTAGGATAGTAGCCAATTGAAAAATATTTTTTCACTGCCAAATTATATTGTTTTACTTTTCATG
>JAULCA010242478.1:3528-13554 GCA_032360845.1 Crassadoma gigantea
AGAACAGATATATTACCTGTGGGCAGATATGTTACGCGCAGACAGATATTATCCCAGGACAGATATATTACATGTGGTAGATATGATCCTGGGATAAATATGATGCATGCGGGCAGATATGGATCGACACGGAATATGGCCTATGCTGAGTTAAAAGTATCGTACAAGTTTATGATAATCAGAGCTAGACATCATATGAACGTATCCTACCCTGTGAGCCATGCGTAGGATATTAATATTATAATTGTATAACCCTTCTTCATGATATAAACAGTTAAACATCAAAATCATAACTTTTAACACAAATCGGTTTTAGATGAGGCAAAACTTGTATGAAATGTTTTGAACAGGAAGTGAAAAGGATATGAAGCGTGCCGTACATATATATGGCGCGCGCTGCTTGGTGGATATGGCGTATGCGGGGGTACCAACTATAACAGATATCCACATTGTACACCTGTAATAAACATCTATTTCCGGTTCCGTATTTAGTTTTTTCCCGCGGGACCTGTAATCGATATTACGCCTAGATTTGTATCGTTTTAATAATAGTTCCGTGTATATTTTCAAAATTTATCTTGGTTGACGGTTGTCAGTCAGATTAACGATCGGACGAGTTATGAAAATAAAATCTATAAACGATTAAGGCGGCCGTGAAATATCTGCATTGAAAACGAGGTGTCAATTCTCATATCATGCGAATAAAATGATATCATCTCTTTTGCTATGGTATTATTCCAGGTTCCCTTCACAACTCATTTCTCTTGATTTACAGCTAGCTGTTACCCAGAGGGAAAATATTTCTCGAATCAATAAAATATGTGCTTGCTAAATCTACAGGAAACGCCATTTAACCAAACAGAATCATCGTCTACAGCGATAGCGCCGAGGTGTTATAATATCTAATAACCGGAACCATCCCGCGATCACCAATATCCGGAAAAGTAACAGATCAGGCAGTAGCTCACCATGGGCACAATTCATCAATATTCATGATATGAAAACAAATAATTTTCATTGAACTGTCATCACTCGCAGTGAATTTCCAGTTCAGGGTGTTTATTTTGCTGTCTCATTTGCGTTTCACAATGAGAGATGCTATTATTTCTGTGTGCGGTTTTCTGAAATACTTGTGAAGGAAAAGTTGTGTGTTAATGTGTTCAAAATTTTACACCAGTTAATAAAATGACAAGTGAGTCATTCAACCTTTGATGATTAATAAATCGTTATAATTGATCGTTCACGTTGCGTATCATTATTCAGCTTTTTAATGATGGGAGTCTGTTTAATATCGAGGTCAGAGGTCACCTTAGGCAGATGCAGAGAATCGATACCCGGCTTTCTGATCATATTTCATAAAAGTCATTGTTTGAAAACTATTTTGTAACAGCAAGATGTGGTTCATCTCGTTTGAAACACGCCTTGTTCTTGTAACCAAAATGGTAGCGGGGGAAGGGAAGAAGCAGAGGGACGGGGTTCAAATCTCATTAGAGATCTGAACAAACATGTCTGATATTTAGATACATGTAATTTGTCATTGTCATTTAATATTTTACAGCACTAATTGTTCTAGATACTGTTTATTGATGATTACTTATATTAGATATAAGCTATCGGAAATATAAGATGGGAAAAAATGTAGCATTGTTTGTAACTATGTAATATTAGAAACGATCTACAATCGAGGCATTTTCCATTTCCGGATGAAGTCGGATATTTCGTTGCACAATGTGATGCTGTAAGGGGCGCACATCCTCATATGGTTATTTAATTATATCACTTGCGATGTAATGAACGCCTCTTGACGTAAATAGTAAACAATTGTAAAGCCATATCCGTACGGTATTACCTAGACAAATTGCACTCAATATTGGAACTTAAGGAACGAGAGGATTTCGATTATTTCTTTAGTTAAATACTTAAAAGCAATTCATGTCAAATGGAATTGCTGGCGGAAATATGTACAAAACTAATCACAATTAATCGAGAGGGAAAAAAACATTATTTCACGGCAATGAAAATTTGATAAAATCGCGTCTGCATAACCAGAAAAAAATCGATACACTCGGAACACTTTGTCTTCGCGAAAGGCATTCGGAATCATTTGGTCGATTTCCTCCACCTTAATCTAAATTTGATTTTACAATCGACCGAGGTAGGATACAAATAAAACGGGCAAGGTGTTTCGAAGTTTGGGAGCTGCTAATAATATTTCATAATATAAAAATGAAGCTGATCAATATTATGCGGTCTAGGAGACTTAAAACAAAAAGCATCCCTAAATAACTGTATTGTCACATCTTAAAAAAAAAAAATATCACGTTATATAAGTGACACAACTAATTACGACTCTGTCTGTTCCGATTCGACACAGAAAAAGAAGTTTACGTTACACAGGATATAAAATAGCATCATTTTCTCGTTGTCTGTATGCTGTTTTCCTGTTTTGGGGGGTTTATTTGAAATATTTTGAAAAGAAAATCAATTTAAAAATATTTTTTTTACATATTTTCAGGCAGGATGACGCGGCCAACGTGTGTTGTCGTTGCGCTGTTGTCCCTGTTGGTGACGTCATGCTGGTGTGTCGAGTACACGTGCCCCGAAGAATGCACGTGCTCCCATCGTGACAGCTCGGACCTTCTTGTCGATGTCTTCTGCTCCTTAGCAACCGTCCATGACAACAGTAACTTCGCCATATTTCGAACGTCAGTGAACAGTACTTTACACTTGGAGTGCGACCCTCTACTTAATTCCCATCTAAGAAGTGGGATGTTCCAGGATCTTCACACATTTTCAGCACTCACATTTGAAAATTGCAAATTTGATCATATTCCGAAAGATCTGTTTGTGGGTATGTCATTGTTAAAAATCTTTACCGTAATTAATGCTAGAAAGTTGACCTTTGACCCGGAAGCGTTTTCGAGCGCTCCATCTTTAAAACGTTTGACAGTAGCGGCGTCCGAAGTGTCAGTAGTGCCAAGTCTGTGCGAAAATAAGGATCTTGTGTACGTCAACTTCACAAATAACAAAATTCGGTCTATGGCCGATGCCGGTCTTGCCTGTGAAAATAGCACACTCCAGAGTCTTTCAAGAATCGTCATACCGTTTAATGAGATCGAATACCTCGGGAATGAACTTTCGTCTACCGCCCCAAATTTATGGGAGCTTGGAATAGGTAACAACCGTATAATGATGATACATCGAGACGCCTTTTGGTCACTCAGCGACCTTGGATGGTTAGATCTGTCTTCCAATCGCCTTCGAAGACTTCCGCCCTATCTTCTTCGTAAACAAGAAAATCTACAGATAATCGCATTGAATGGAAACAATTTAGGCCGAGTTCCAGAAGGTTTCTTCGGTTATTCAACAAAACTCCGTGTGGTGACTCTAGGAGACTGCAACATGGACGACCGGATATGGACAGAGTTATGGCCCCTGCGAGAAATGACAGAATTACAACTCCAGAACAATAACATTAGCAAGCTCGACAGAGAATCGTTGTTAAGATTTGAAAAACTGTTTTATCTGGATCTGTCTGGAAACCGGATACGACATCTAAGCGAACGTTTCTTCGAAAAGCAGTTACAATTGGAAAAATTAAAACTTGGAAAAAACAAAATTGAAAATATTGACAGACATGCATTTGAAGGTTTGACTTCTCTGCTGGAGCTAGACCTTCGGAACAACAACATAAGTCAAGCTGACAATGAATCTCTTCTGCCTCTTCAGTCAGTCTCCCAATTAAACATCTCTTTCAACTTCCTGTCAGAGATACCGTGTCTTAAAACTATGGAACACGTCAATCTTATCGACTTCCGGTTTAACCGAATCGATACTTTGGAATTAAATACGTTTGAAGGCCTTCCTACTCTGAAGGGTATAAGCCTCGCTTTCAATAACATACGCGTTGTACCACGCGGCGTGTTCAACAAACCGCCATCTCTTCAGATTTTGAATTTGGCGTACAACGACATTGATGTGATTGAAGACGAAGCTTTTCATGGCGCTAGTGAGCTGAGATGGATCTTTCTTCAACACAACAATATTAGTGACGTCACATGGGCGTTCAGTTCCCTCTACTCACTCCTACACCTAGATTTGAGTTACAATGTAATATCCAACTCGGTTAACGGGGAGCAGTTTCCGAAATCTCTCCAAGAAATAAATTTGGCAAACAATAAGATCACAAGCGTTGCAGATTATGCTTTTTATAATTTCAAACATTTAAGAAAAGTTGACATCCGTTATAATCTCATACAGACTTTGAAATTGTTGTCGATTTCAGTGTCGCCTGCCTTGCAAGGTACCCCGCCAACGTTTTACGTCGCTGGAAATCCGTTTGTGTGCGATTGCAAGTTACAGTGGTTAAGAAAGAAAATAGAAGAAAGTAGACCGTCTTATGGTCAGCCGATAATTTACGACACAGACGTAATACTGTGTCACCAGGGATTCGAAGCTCAAAACAAGCTCCTCTATAAACTTGAGCCCTCCAACATGCTCTGCGATTACTATGAGGAATGTCTCATGTCAAAATGTCGGTGTTGTGAGTTTCAGGGATGTGTCTGCAGATTCGTCTGTCCACAACAATGCACGTGCTTCCGTAGTCTTGACCACAGTACGACAAATTTTGTTAAATGTTCGCGTGAAAATCTCACTAGTATTCCCACCCATATTCCAAGTGTATCTACTCAATTCTGGCTGGACGGAAATAACTTCTCGACTCTCACGAGGTTTGGATTTCTTGGACTAGAGTTTCTGAGGATACTCTATCTAAATAACAGTGACATTGAATCTATACAAAATGGGAGCTTCGTGGGACTAAAATCAATTGAAGAGTTAAATCTAGACGGAAACTCTTTGGAAGATGTGGTGTATGGAATGTTTTATGGACTAGAAAACCTTGTAGAGCTAAACTTGGAAAACAACAGAATTTCTTTCATTGATTATTCTGTGTTTGAACACACTCCAAATATCCAGAGACTTTACCTAGCGAATAACCAGCTCAAATTTATAGTTGATGCAACGCTTTCTAACCCCATGTGGCATCGTCTGACTTTGGCGGGAAATCCGTGGTCATGTGACTGTGACTTTCTGTCAACGATGCTTTATAATACGAACACGATTGTAGAGAAAATTGTCGACCGGAGGGATTTGGAATGTGTAGCAGACGGCACCGATGCTGACAACATATACGGTTTCAACAGCAGGCCAAATAGAGTTGTAAAATTTGTGGATGTAGATATGGAAACGATGTGCCCAAATGTGACATTAGTGTTCAGAAATTTGTCACGTGAAAGCTTAACTCGTGTCCTTGACCGCACGGACAATCGCTCGCTAATTTGTGCGATCATTGCAATTGTCGTTGTTGTAGTTGCTCTTGGGCTGGCGTTTTGGCACAAGAACATTATACAGGTATTCTGTTTTGCAAAATTTGGGTGTCGAATGTCACACGAGAAGTCGGACGTGAACCAAATATATGACGCTTTTATATCCTACAGTCATAAAGATGAGGATTTCGTGATTCGGGAACTTGTTCCCAGACTTGAAGATGTCGACCATCGGTTCAAACTATGTGTTCATTATCGGGATTTTCCTATCGGAGCTTCCATATCGGAGACTATTGTTCGTAGCGTGGAATGTAGTCGTAGAACCATACTTATCATGTCCGATAACTTCCTGAAGAGCGAGTGGTGCCAGTATGAATTCCAAACGGCGCACAGCCACGTCTTACAAGACAGGACAAATCGTCTCATCATCATACTGCTGAGTGACGTCAATGTAAACGAAATGAGCACCGATCTCAAACTATATCTACAAACAAGGACTTATATAAAATATAGCGATCCCTGGTTTTGGGAGAAACTGTATTACGCTATGCCAGACATTAAACATCGGGTTACTCCGATTGATAGAATTCTTGACATCAGACCGGAAGTCGGTGTTGGAAATACTTCTTCCGGTCTCCCAGACGACGAAGGATACGAAACCCCAATTTCACGTGTGTCTAGTGTCCATCGGCACACGTGTGACTTTGGTCACGAGACCGAAGCCATAGCAAACTTTAATATTTATGAAGAAATCCATCCTGTTGAAAAGTCGGAGAAACAAATGGCTTAAAAACACGTAAATATACATAAAGGACTTTAAATGAGTTTCGATTTCATATGATATTAATGAAATGAACTTGGTCGAAAATGAAAATGAAAACTTCGAAAAGAGTTTCGTTAATCTCATTTAAAATGGAAGCTTTTATCATGCTACCGGGAATGAATTCCATTGTTCACAAAATAGGACTTTCCTCAAGTCATAAACCTCGTCATTTAAATATACTTTGTCCAGTATGACGTCCTTATGAAATGACGTCATTTTTATTGTCCTGGTTATGACTTTCATAATTAGTACATTTGTATGAGGTAATACGTAAAATGTGACGTGGTCGTATTCACTATTTTACTCGGTAGTCACGTGATAAATATATTTACTTAACATTGACATTTTTATACTTATCTGTGATATATATAGACTGTCCAGTTTTGGCGGGAAAACGTATTGTTTTGAAGTGAAATTAGCGGCATGATGAAATAAAAACAGGATGTTTTTTTTATAAATGTAAAATAACTTCGTAATAAAAATATATTCTTACATGCTTTGAAAAATCAAGAGATTCTGAAATTTGTGAAACCCCGATAGTTATGAAAGACAAGTGTCTGAACAGTGAATTACAAGACTTGAGAATATATTTGTCTTATTTCATACTGCATTGAAATGATGAAACGTGAGTTATCCGGATTAACGTAATATTAACCGGATAAATGAAATCCAGATAAGCGAGACTGTCCGATATTTTCCATTTATACGATCACGGAATGAGGACGAACAAAATGCACTTCCTTATAAATGAATAATTGATTGGTTTCTCCTTGATTTCTAAATTCTGCTTAGTAACGTGACAAATAATCTTCTTAATTTTTACAGAAATGTGATCGTAAAATTATATTAATTAGAAATTGTTTGAAAGGTACTCCATTAATTGATTTCATTAGCAATGTAATTGCGATGAAATAATTAAAATAATTCTGTTATTAATTTGATTGCTATCTGGCCGCATGATTGATTGGCGTGTGGAACTGTGTATAATGTAATTTTAATTTGCTCAATTAATTGCATATTTCAATTATAACAGAATCTAGCGTGTTTTATTCCCCAATAATAATGAAAAAATACGCAAAGTCTTTGATCAGCTAAGGATTTGATTATACAACAGTTCTCAGCTGAACTATCGCAAGGGACTAACCTTACGAGCTCTGCTCTTAACAATTGTGCTTCAATTATGTGGTATTGAAACACGATTTCCTTGTTGAATAAAACAGAAAGAAAACATTCCAAACCTGATCAGTTCATCGGTATTCATTTCATAGTACATGTATAAAGTTTGTTTTCAGTTCAATCGCAGCCTGCGTTCGGAACACCTTGGTCGATTTCTTGGTACATGTATAAAGTTTGTATTCAGTTCAATCGCTGTCTGCATTCGGAACACCTCGGTTAGTTCCTTAAATCATCGAAGTGATGCCGACACTAACCGGAAATGACCGATGTATTTCTTTAAAGTATTTAAATAAACTGGTTCACACTTTACTACTGAAAGAATGATAATTTGTTCTCGATTTGGTGACTTCATCTCTGTTCATTACATTTTTATTTGTTTATTTTTTAATTTGTTTAATCATGAAAAAGAAATTTACAATAATATCTCGAATATAATCATATAGTTTGTTACTGCAAAGTCAGATATAAACTAAATGCTTGGTTTTTTTTCTATAGTAAGAATACAATCCAATTAAGTAAAATCAAAAGACATCTGTATGTTTAAAGATTATTGATCGAACCAACCATGGGACTCTTAGGATGAAAGGAAACATCGCGGCATATTTACATGTACTTTGTCAAGTGAAACTACTCATAATGTATAAATTTGGAATATCCATGAAATTTGTATATTAGTATTCTATATTGAACACTTTGAATTATTCATACCGTCATGAATCTCAGTTAATTTCGAGATGAGATTAAAATATGATACAATACTACAGTGTTTGAATTTTGTTTGCACGATGATGCCATCCCGTACATGTAACCGCATATCAATGCGCGTTCATAAACCTGAGTTCTCGCTTTGATACAGAAGCCATTCCAATTTATGCCTTTTAACGGGGTTGGCTTAGATATGACGATTGCCTCTAAGTATTCAGAATGTGTCTGGGTAGTTCCCTGTCTAGTTAAATTAAACAGTCGAACAATCTATGTTACATGAATTTTTTCAAGAATTTTATTTTTGATTGCGATGTTCCATCAATGCGAGAATAAGTGATTAATATAAAAGGACAAAAGTGCTTGTAAAATTGTTTTAATGTGCTTTAGAACGGTTTGACGGTTGGAGTTATGGCCTGATTTCAATTTGGGTATTTATATTTTGTCCATGGAAGAAATCTTGTTCGTTACGGCTTAGATTGTTGGTGGCGAAAATACATCTCCGGTCTGACGGGAGACGTCGTGATACAGTATAATATGTGATAATAGAACCGAGGTATATTCCGGAACTCTGGAAAAACCGATGATTTGTGATAGGGTCCTAATAGAGGAGTTGGAGTTACATATACTCTTGATATGTGACTGAGAATAGAAGTGGGAACTGGGCACTGCATCCTCGATACTCCAGAGTTGCAAAGAGCGAAAGAGAGTGAAACCCCTGGAGTATCGAGGATGCAGTATAATATATTTAAGGCATGCAGCAAGCTATTTGAAAGTTGGTGAAAATCTTACCAATCTTCAGCTGATATATGTTCCTTGAAGATTACAGAGATGTGACACCCGACTTCAAACTCAGTCCATTTTACCGTTACGTGACAGAGGGATTCTTTTAATGTTCATAAAAGGATCAAATTGGTCTTCTTGACATCTTTTCTGCGCTATCGCAAGGAGGCAGTACCCGAACATATCGCAGCTTCCAAAAACACACGCATTCACTACACGCATGCATCTTGCACGCAGGGGAGGCCGTCCTTAAATGACCTTAGCTGTTAATAGGACATTAAACAAAATAAAACCAAACCAAATCCACAAAGTGGTGCACACTGAGCGTTGGAGGAAACTTGACTTTTGACCAGAGGGGGCGTTAGAGGAAAACATGTCTTATGACAGGGGTCAGAAAGGTCACTGATAAACCTATGAAATGAAACAGGGAACATAAAGAACGTTTAAAGAAACCTTAACTTGTGACTGACATCAAAATGGCGGTGGGAATGAACCCATCGATTGGTGTATATAGGTGACTGGAGGGGCGCTGGTAAAAACTCCTTACTTGTGGAGGGGACTGGAGAAACCATTGAAATAAACCTGAGGCTTGTGACCATGACCTACACAGGCGTCTGAAGAACACGTGACTTGTAACAGGCTCCAGAAGGAGTCTTAGTTGACCTTAGACTTCATGATTGTGACCGGGGAGGGGAGAGGGGGCGATGTCTCATTCAACGAACAACTGGAGAATTGGTACTTCAATCAAATAGATCATGTAAACAAACCCTTGACATGTGACCGGAAGGAGAATTGATGAACCCGAAATGTGTTCCAGAGGAACCATTTACTTGTGATTTGGACCTTAAGGAGTGTTTGGGAAACTTAAAGTAGTAACTGTGACCAGAGGTAACGTTAGAGGAGCTTTGAAGAATTGGAATGGACCCATGATTTGTTCAAGAGAACATAATGAGCACTTTAGGAATACATGACCTGTGGCTGTTCCCGGAAGGAAGACTTGGAGGAACTAATGGTTTGTGATAGGGACCAGAAGGGGGGTTTCAGTGAACCCTGGATTTGTGAATGAGACCAGATGGAGCATTGGCATGAACCAATGATTTGTGACAAGGGCAGAAAGGAGTATTGGCATGAAACACTGGTTTGTATCAGGTACCGGAGGGAACATTGGAATGAACCAAGAGTTTGTTACAGAGACAGAAGGAGAATTGACATGAA
>JAULCA010242589.1:0-13553 GCA_032360845.1 Crassadoma gigantea
TCTTAGATCATATCATGAACCCAGCTATCTTGCTAATTAAGACAAAAAGATTCTCACCTTAGAGACGTGTGACCTTGAATGAAGGTCAATGTCATTCATTTGAACAAACTCTGTAGCCCTTCACTCGAGCATGCTGCATGCCAAATATCCAGTCTCTCTGGCTGCTGGTCATTGAAAGAATCTGTTCAAAGATTTAAGTCCACTTGACCCCTGTAACCTTTAATGTGGGTCAAGGACATTCATTTGAAGAAGCTACAGACCAAATATCAGGTCTCTTGGACTCTCGGTTAATGAGAAAAAAAATTAATGAAAAAACTGACACCAGCAAGATGATGGATGCTGCACCACTAGCTGCATACATTGTATGCTGAGCCTAGCTTAAATTAATGTAAATGGACAATGAATGAAAACAGATCAGCTCAGGTGACCTGAGAGCTGTGTGCACCTTAACTTTGCAATCGATGAAATGGTGTATGCATTTAAAGTGTATCTTGTATAAAAACAAAAATATCCTGGTTAATATGTTTTGATTAGCTCACCTGGTCCGAAGTATAAACATTTGGATCTTACCCCGCATGGGCCTGAGTGAATAGGGGAAAAATAGCAAGTTATTAACAATTCTATAGAAATGAAAGAATTCAGTCCATTCTTGGTCTGAAGCATCCTTCGGTGAAGCGAAACTACTTTTTTATAAACAGATGGACCGGTCCCCCTGGGGCCTGAGGGGTGGTGCCAAATATCCAGTTGAGCGATACAGGCCATCTGGGCCTCTTGTATTATCCTTTTTAGTAAGACAGGCATACATAGTAATTACTATGTGCATGCATGTGTGAGTGTGTCAATGATAGCATTGAGTACATTTATGGTATCTCATGAACCACAGAACAGATTTAGTTCATATTCACACCATCAAGGTCTACACCTGATTAGATTTTGGCACTCATCGGTCAAGGTTAAAGGTCAAAGGTCTCACCTGACCACTTCTGAAATAAAAAGTTTGTGGTCACAATATCCCATGAACTCCCAGAGAGATTTATAATTCATATTCACAACATAGTATCACAGCATGAAATTTAAAGGCTACACCTGTTTAGAATTTGGTCCTTATCAATATTGGTCAATGTTAAAGGTCAAAGGTCACACTTAGCTTGACCACTTTTGTCATAAAAATCTTGTTTACATGATATCTCATGAATTCCTTGACATAATTACAGTAGTTCATATTCACACCATAATATCACAGCATAAAATTCTACACATGATTAGATTTTGGTAGCCATCGGTCAAGGTGAAACGTAAAAGGCTGCACTTGGCCACCTTAAAACAACAGGCCCATGGGCCTTAGTGGTCACCTAAGTTATGTAAAAACTGATGTTATCAATGTTGCCAAATGAAAAAGAAATCATTTTGAAACAAAGGTAACTTGAACTACATGTAATGCAAAAGTAGCGTGAAAGGTCAGGGTAGAACTGACAAGACATATCCTTTTAGCTCAGTGTGTTACATGTTTTCAGCATATCTTGGTCTGGATAAGTTTTTTTTTAATTTTAAGCCAATTTGACCACTTTGACCGGTACCACAGCCCTTGGGCGAGGGGGCAGGCCCAGGCCAAAACTGTTAAAACTATCAAACTGTCGTTTCACAGTTATAATGTCTATGAAGTTTGAATAATTTTAAATTGAAAATGTACCAAACATACCTGTAAATATCATTTTCCTATATAAACTATTGTAAACTCCGCCCCCACCCCTTGGGCAAACATGGAGTCTGTGGGTCATGAAATTCACAATTTTGATAAAGCACATCATGACTCTTTCATCTATGAAGAGTATTGGTTTCAAGCCTATTTCAGTCTGGAGAAGATGACTGTTAGAATTTCTGGCAATATGACCCCATTCCTATATAAACTATAGTAAACTTTGCCCTCTCCCTAGGGGCAAACATAAAGTCTAGATCAGTGGATCATGAAATTCACAATTTTGATAAAGCACCTCAAGACCCTTTCATCTATGTTGAGTATTGGTTTCCAGCCGATTTCATGATCTGAGTCTGGAAAAGATGACAGTTGAAATTTCACGCTATATCACTCCATTTCGCCTTCGCTCCTTAACCATTCGGAATAAAACAGGGTTAAAAATAAATTTCTATTAAAACCATAGCGCTAAAAAACATGCTCAGAAACCTTTCGTTTTTCTTATCTTTATATAAATGTACGAGTACTCACCTGTAGTTTTGCATTGAACGTAATGTTGCCAAAATATCTCCTACGTAAAAACTATCAACCTAGCCGACGCGCACCACACTTTATACCAACAACCAGGAAGTTCCTTATTGTTAAGTATTTCCTCACATATGAGGAGCATTGTGTTACTGATAATTCTGTTTTTAATTTTGTCACAGCACCATCTTTTAAAAAGTATTACGTTTTTCAACTGTATCACCTTATTTCTCTATACAGGGATTGATTGATTCTAAAAGCAACCTTCATTCATGATGACACAAGCCTTAATTTCATTTTTGCACAGAATTTTAAAAGCATATCTACCAAGAGGCGTATACTGCATTACATGAAATTTTCGTCGTGTACTGTTTGTTAAACCTACCACCAAGACGACAACAATACTGGCCTAACTCTGTATAAACCACAGTACAATTTTACATGTACCCATAATTTTATGTTATCAGAGAGACCACTATGTCGTCAACAAATTTGTATTAAGATATTTTATTTAAATACCTTGCATGTAAAATTCCATAAAAATCACCACAATTTATGTTAAAAAAATAATATGATCAACGTTTTATTTGTTTTGTTTTACATTCTATTAAAATCTACAGTCCTTTAAAGACGACATTTAGTGATGGCGAAAAGTTGTTATACCCAGAGAAAATTCACCAACCTTTCGACCAGTACCTGGAGGCCCCATGTAAACCTCAAATATACGACCCAGTTGTGCAGACTTGTGGTTGTAGACGGATGGATATCTGAACCATTCGGGCCCCTATGATCAAACTTATTTCGGGCAGTTTCAAGGACAAGTCAATGAGCTGACGATAAAGGTATTCCATGTTGAAATTGATTAAATGCTTGTTCGGGAAAGACAATATTTCTACGTTCGCACGTGAAGCTAAATATTGATAGACAGGTCAAAGATAAAGGTATTACAAACTGTAACGCTACATAGCATTATACTTCCTTGTGAACATCAAGACAGCTCCCATGCAGGTATCCACTATCGGAAAGTTGCTTAAGTATGTACTAAGGAAAAAAAACACGTACTTCACTGGATCACGACGTTTTCAAAAAAGAAACAATGCATTCATAAATAATTTTATTAGAAAGACGCGTGA
This sequence comes from Crassadoma gigantea, assembly GCA_032360845.1. Lineage (NCBI taxonomy): Eukaryota > Metazoa > Mollusca > Bivalvia > Pectinida > Pectinidae > Crassadoma > Crassadoma gigantea. The sequence goes on from JAULCA010242589.1 coordinate 3,352, forward strand.
AAAATTTTGACAAATGAAGGTCATTCGATTCAAGTTTTGAGAGCTAGAAATAATTTGTCTATATCTTTCTTAAGTAATTGTTTTTAAGTAAGGTAATTTTGCTTGAAAAAATAACCATACTGTTTTAGATCTATTAAGATGTGTAATAATGCCAAGAGAAAGCCGAAATCCATCTTTAACTTACTTGACTTAAATAAATTTATGAACACTGTTGTTTGTCGAACGAGGACAAGAGAATTAGAATGAATGTAAAAAACCTTTCTGTCGGAAATCGCTGAAATTATGTCAAAATATAAACAAAGGAAAGATATACACGGTGACACTTCAAAACGTACCGCGTCGACGACGCTTTGCCTGTAAATATAGGTCAAATTCAAGTAAATCAACGTTCTCAAAAAAAATCACGGGTTGATGCCAAAGTAAACAAGACAAGCTAATGAGTATAACATATATACAATAATCGATATCATCCTGCCTAAGGAAAATGGACATTCCTCAACGATATTCGGAAGAAGCCTATTAATATCAATCGTCTGCGTTATGACAATTCGCGAGAAGGGGTATGCAAGATGTTACTATCAAGAAAAGGAAAGTTCACAATCGAAGAACAATTTGAAAATGTCGCGCTTATCACACGGCGTAGTAAAAAGACCTCTCCTGTTGATCTTGATGTAAGTTAAGATCGAAGTCAGCTTTATTCCAGGAAAAAACGTTTTCATAATCCGTGTATTGCCATATCACACAAGAAAACATGTCAGATGACTTGTTTGGTTATAACATTTAAGGATTATATTATTTTATCTTTTTGACACCACGTGAGCTTAACGACAGTGTATACTACCATGGTCCTGTCAAATACAGTTCACGTTCCAGCCTGTAGTCCCAAGCGACAATATAAGTCCCAATTCGTTTTTGGGACTTATATATTTGTTCACTGTGCCGTTAATCATTAAGGAACCATATGCTTCCCTGGACTTAACGTTAGACATAATGGTGAGCACCATCATTTGTTCTTAACTTTTGAGTTCCTATTGAAGTAGCATCATATGTTCCTGTTCATTTCGATGTCTCTTCCGTCCGTTCTAAATTTAGTGTGCTTATTTAGATTCTGATTTATGTTTCACATCAAAATTGTATTCATTTTCAAAAAGGAAATATCGAGTTATCTTATACATGTAAGGGAATAATTTCATTGTATATTTAGAGGACTGTTTAATTCGAAAGTGTAAACATGGCAGTCACGAGGGTATGTGTTACGTTTATCTAACTACGTATCATAATTGTGTTGTATGAACAAAAACTAAATTCAGACATGTTCCTGCTTTCTTTTTTTTTATTGTGTATGAAGCATAATGCATTTTTAAATTTTAATTTCATAAACTCAGTTATCCAAGGTCTTCTAAGCTAACTAGGTATAGCGTATCCACTTAAATTTAAACACACGACAAGTTATGGTTTAATCAATGCATTATTGATCTAAGCAAGTCATGTGGAATGGTATCTAATAAAAGATTATACAAACTTACTGAAAGACATTCTATTTTAAACAACTGTTGCACGCAACATGGTACATTTTGGTGCTTTGTTGTTATTCAAACAGAAAATGTTTTTGTAAATGTAATCCTACTCGAGTTAAACTACAACTAACGTGCAATTTCAGAACATTTTTATTTTGTTTCATTTTCTATTTAATGTTATGCTACATCCATTCTGTTATATTTGCTTTGACTACCTACACGTTGGATCACCGTTTTGACACCGTTTTATTCTCTTAATCAATCAATCAATCATCGGTCAATTTATTTCATCAGTGAATACATGAATAATCAGTTAATACAAAATCGACAGGCTAGCAAATAATTCATTGATTAATTTTTAAATCAAGTGTTTAATTGATCATAAACATAAAATAAATCAATTGTCATGAAATTCGTTACAATAAATGACCTATTACCGTCCAATCAATCAGCGAATTAGTATTTAATCAATCGTAAGTGTCAGTCAATCAAACATTAATTATAAGCAATTTTCAGAAAATCAAATTAACAGCTTACAAATAAGCATTAACCGATATATGATCATGATGCAGTCACGAAACCTAAATTTATAAATTAATCATAAATGTTCACACGTACCTTTTCATTTTATAACTGCATGTATTTTTTTTATGTCCAACATAAAACAAACGTATGCCAGTTTGTCGTTTATCACATTTATCCTACGGCTAGGCTTATATAACGTCTTACGTTTCAGAGATAAGACCGTAAAACCCATATAACCAATATGATGGCTGATAGTGGCCATACACGTTTTATATATTGTTTTGTACCACTATGTATTGATAATAGGACATATATAAACATTATATACCGAATACAATAGTGGCAGTAGCCATAAAAATTGCAATATGCTTGCAATTAATAGTACTTGTTACATTACATATTTGGTTTATAAACGCTAAAGTTGAAATAAAATATTTCTTTTAGAAATCAAAAATCGAATACTTCACCTTTCTTTTGGTTTTTAGTATGTTAAACTCTATCCATTGAGTCGTAGTGTGAATGATAATTCATCGATTAAGTCATCATGGGCAGTATTTACAGAGATGAGAGTTTAATTCTGAACCACTGAACTGTAGTACTTATTTTTAAATCTTATCAATAGCGTAATAGTGTGTGAAGAATTCAAAGATATCCTACTTCCTGTTATATTGTGATTGTGTGTACTTCGTGTACCTAACAAAAGCAAACCGTTATCTGTCCGCTATCGGCCATCGTACTCCCCCTCCCTCAGTAAGATTCTATACAAATCATCTTAAATAACTTCCGGATTGATCGGTAATACAGAGTGGTATCTTTAATCCCGATTATTTTGTTGCGTTTTTCTAGATTAAGTAGTATCCCTTCAATAGGGCTATCGCACAACGAACAGACTGCAGCGTCAAGATTTACTAGTAAAGGTATGTTAGCATTTCAACGATATTATAATTATCATGAGGAATTTAATACCAGGATAACTTAATATCTCTTCAAATTATTCTCAATATCTTTATTAGGCATATTTCATATATGTTTTATATAAGAGATCAGTATATGGTGCAAGAAAACGATCTACTGATTTCGCCATTAAATGTTTGGTTGAGTTCATCAAGATTTTTTTTCAAGTCTATTAATGCTTATCCTTGTGATTTTACCTATGATTAATATATTTGTTTACGTTATGTTTTCATGCCGTGATGCTATTCATATACAAAACATTTATTTAACTATGAAGGCTTGGAAATATTTTCTTTTTTCTTTATGTTGAGCTTCTTATCTACTGGGTCGGTGTTCTGTCTATACGATTATATCATTTTTGTGTTTCTAAGTAAAATGATATAATCACAGATAAGAATAAGCAATGCCTGCGTTAAATGATATGTATACTATTATTAAATAACAGCTAAGGAACATTCTAAGTATTGTAAGTGTTAACGCTGTTCTTGTCTTATTGTTAGTGAAGTACAATATTGATCTAATTTACACAAAATCTTCATATATTATTAAAATGCTTAAAACTCGTATTTGTTAAATTAGATTTTCCCCATTTGCTTAGCTTTGTTTTCAGCCTAGGTGTTTGCTTTAAACGTGATCTTTGAACAGTGAATGTTTAAGTATGATTGGCAGTTTAAAATCTTAAATATGCATACCAGTTACAAAGATACGACACCTTATCAATAATATGAAGCGGTACAAACAGTTCTGATTTGTGTTGTTGTAGCAAGTGATAGTGGTTTCAGGTTACTTCCTCCTCTCTGATACATTAATAAGATGTCTCATTGAAATGCGCTCTCTACATAATCATTTATAACAATAATGTTCCTATCTTTTAAATTGAATAATCTGTTGACTTGCAATGTGTATAAAAGTTGTCTCAACGACGATACACAGAGACGTCATTCCTGTTTAGAATCAAAGTCCACACACAAAGACAACAACAGAAAAGGTAAAATGGAGCGCTACCACTGAATGGCCTCTTCCTCCTCTTACTTTTTCCTTTTTCTCCCCGTTTCACTCCAAGGTGTAATTATTTCTCTTTTTTTAATGTATTTATCACCTTTTTAATGTATATGCCATCAATCAGCATCTGTACGTCATATGCAACACTTTTAACAAAGTTGAATGTATACACAGACTAAACCCGAATAAACACCTCTCAAACATTAAACTGCTTCGAATATATTCATTGATATTATCACAACAAAACTCTTCTCTCTGTTTACTTTCTAGTCTAAATATGTTCAGATTGTCTGCTTTTATTTCCCTTTGTTTAAACCAGGTTTTATGACATGTCAATATGTATATCGCTTGAGAGCATGTTCTATTGCACATATTTTATGTGAACCACTAGTTTGTGAACCCATATCACTAACACCATGAGGAGAAGCGTTCAATTAATTGCTGTCTTGAGATAAAATTATCTGTATAATAACTTTAAAACCGTGTTTACAGATCCAACACTAGTTACCCTTGACGCCAAGGAAGCATCTGCCCTCGAACTGAGGATAAAATAATTGGTAAGTGCTCAAGACCCTTTGGCCATCGGAGTTCAAAGTAATAATTACTGTCGGCTTGTTTTCTTTCGCAAAAACTTAAATAAAAACTCTGCATTGAATACTATGGAAAATATATGAAAAGCTTTGAAAACGACACTTAATTAATTCAAAACCAGTGCTTTATGTGAACATATGTTCTTTTTGGATACATCCGAATATAAATTGATTCCGCAAACAAACTGATGCACAGTCAGTATATATACATTGTATTCATACTCATGATGTCAGGAACATGTTAAATACTGTCTTTGTATTAAGGTGAGATGTGGCAATATCCTTCTAAACAGGAAAGATTATTAATTCAAAATCAGGAAGTATGCATAATGTAAATTGAACACATTTTCTTTTACATTTAAGAAGGTGATTTGGATGTGTTTTCTTTTCCTGTCATGTATAGATAAGACCCAAGACATTGGTTACACTCATTTGTTCGTTTCCTACCATGAGATAACGGAATGCAAGTGTTTATCTAATCCCTGTTCAAACCAGGTGAGGCTAAATTTCCCCCGAACTGCATGTCACTTCACGGTAAAACCAGGCTAGATAACTACATAGCCTTATCGAAACTGAACTGTCCCCATTGGTGGTGAGATAACGAATGACATGAAATGAATTATCGATTACTACTTCTTCATTTTAACTATTGTCACAATTGTGAAAAAGTATGTACCTTTCAAAGTATTCTATAAAAATCTCACATTGACATTCATTTTGCAGAATCTGCCACTTTCGACAAGTATAATGAGTTCGACTGTTCTATTTCTAACTCCCAGTCACTCATATTTTAATATTCAGAACGCATTTTGTGCCAACTATGAAATGAGGCCAGTAACTTGAACTTTGACCTTTAGAATGATAACTTGTCTGGTTCACCTACTCGTGATTGCTGTCAGTATCAAGAAACCCTTATCACTATTTATTTTAATATCAAAACTTCAATAATAAAATACATTTTTTTATGAACTCATAGCCGAATGATAACCATAAAAATGACAATATAAATGTCTTACTCAGTGGTTGTTCACAATAACGTGATGATATTAATGCTATTTTGTACTTGAAAAAATATCAGTCTTTATCACTGATACAAAGAGGTTATTTGACCAAAGTTGTTATTGTATTGTGCAAAACAAATTCATTAATTTTAGAGTCTTTCTAAAAAAAACAATTTTTACTTCATAAATTAATACATGAAAATAAATTGATAAATATAGGGGTTGGATGATGATGAAAACAAATGATGACTTTTGCTGAAACTTGTTCACTTTTTCTGAAACTTATAAATTACATATTAATAAAAAAAACACTCTTAGTTTTGTATGGCAAGGATCTAACGTTGCTAGGGTGAATGACCTAAGCAAGTGTGTTGCTAAGGACTTTGTATGGTCAGAATCCCTAGAAGCTTGTGGATATTTTGCTGTCTATCACTTAGGGGATCCTTGTTCTGAATAAACGATTCTTATTTATTTATTTATTCCTAACTGAATCGTCTGTTGGAGTTACTACGCTTGCATCATCATTTCTGTCACTAGTTGTACTATATGTACATTGCTCTCTCTTTCTTTCTATATATAGTATGTGTCATGTAATTATGGCTAAGTGAAGACAAATATAGGCATGCCTATTGTCAAATCCTTCTGATATTTAGATAAATTTTCTGAAATGAAAACAGTTGAGAACACATCAAATTAGAAAATATAAGTTACATTGCTCAAATATACCGATAAAAGATGAATTAACAAATAGAACAATATACAATCGTATAGTCCTTTTCACTAAAGAAGTATCAATTTAATCACGTGGCGCGATACCTTTTACAGAATAGCAATTGTTCAGAATATGGAAAAAAATATATTGGCAAAATTGCTATCTAGAAATAAAAAGTAGAAAACTGTGACAAGGGAAGCAAGAGAGCCATATACATAAACTTTATTGATTTATCTGTTATATATTATAAGATTAAATACGCCCTGTAAAAAATAGCTTTACAGTTGATCTTATTACAGCACATATCAAAAATAGTTTTCCCAGATAGTAAGCTATAATTTTATTGATATATATTCTATCATAATATTTTGAAACGAATTAATTTCTGATTATTTAATTCTAGAATCATACCAAATGGATTCCTGGTGTGGTAAGCTGATTACGTCAGTATTCATCCTTCCCTTCACTGCTGGAAATTACCGTAGACATCAAAACGGATTCTGGTTTTATGACTGTTCGATCTCATTCCGTGTTCTGTCCTTGGGCTTCCTTGCAATTATCATAGTATTCAGCGCTACCAAGACGATACAGGATGGGGCAAATGTTCGGCTGGGAGTTGTCCTTCTTCTCCTGTCGATACTTATACTTGGCGGTATACTCGTATGCTTAATACTTGTGTGTTTAGCACAGGTGCGTGACCTGCAATGCATTGTCGCGACAAGAAGACATACACATACAATTAAACTTCAAGTGTGTTTCCTTTGGATTTTCGGTCTTGCATCGAGTCTGTTTTCCACTTTCCTCGTCGGCAAATTGATCGAGTGTTCTGGCAACACTACTATTGGGCTTTATTGGAATTCGATTATATGTTTTAATTGTTTATTGGTCGTGTTTTTCATCTCGGAGATTATTTTTATTACTTATTTCTCTGGGTTCAAACTGAAACATTCTACATTAGCAAATTACTCTATGTTATTGCTTTTGGCTGCAAATACATGCGTGCAGTTATACATCTCAATCATTGGGGATGCATTTACTACCTTTACTCACATCAACCGCAACAATACGGAAAGCTTATGTCTAGAAAGAAACAGTACAATAACTGTTCTTATTGAGAAATCTAGAAGTATTCTTACACCAACATTTATGGAGTTCTTCCTTTTGTCCAGTACAATGGTTTTAGATATATGGTCACCCTCGAACGAAAACAGTTATGAAAATGAAACACATTACTCGGAAATCAACGCCATACAGGATTCTGAGCGAACGTCTCTCCTACCACATGCATCCGCAATCGAACATGACTATTCTTGGAATGGGAGCAGACGAATGTTGTACCAAATGATTACCATTGTTTTTAGCCTTATAACAGGATTTGGAATGGTCACTTTTTATGTTGCCATGGCAATGAATGTGGGAAATATGCAAACTCTTCATTTCGTCGCAGAATTTTATGAATTGATTTTGAAAGTTTTGATGACAATGGCAAACTTTGTCGGATTCTTTTGTTTAGTGAACTACTGCAAGCCAGATCGCTCAACAAAGCTATTCAAAAGTCGGGAAAATGTTTATTTGCTGTCAGTGTTCGGTTTAATGATGATTCACATATGCAAAGTCATACAAGGGGACGTGACTTTATACCTTGACTCTGACATTCTTCTGTATACAAACATCATAAGTATATTCCAGGACTATCTTCAAGTGGTGTTCCTGCTGCACGCTCATCGATGTAAGAAATCTGACCCTCGATCACGAATCGTTTTGCTTGAATCTGTTCTGCTATTCATTATGATAAACAACTTTGTTCTATGGATAAACGATTCATTTCTTTTGTCTCAGTACCCAATCACCCGAGTTATGGAACAGGAGAGGTTTTCTACGGGTTTGCTTCGACTTGGGCGCACAGTATTATTACCAGTGTCAGTCTTTTATAGATTTACTTCGTTTTTACAATATTATGCAACTTTTCGAGACTTTACATCTTAATGAATTTAACACATTTTTCAATTAACTTTAAGGTCATTAACATCACCTCGGTGTCCGAGAGGGAAGGATCTGCTGTATGGTGTAGTGTTATTCATTTCTGGCATACTGTATGTATTACCAAATTTTAAAGGTGCAGTCCTATGTGTGTGTTTAAGCTCATCTTTGTCCAGGGCAAGGGTTTGGGGAGAGGAGTTAAAATGAATGATAAGAACATTAAAACATCATGAATTCAGATGTATGGAGAGTATTCAACAGTAATGGTGTTACGACGATAGTTCACGACTCTAGAGAGACAGGTGTAGGGATCGCCGAATAGAAAAAGTTCATGTTATTGTCAATTAAATATTTATCTACATGTAATTAAGATCTACATCTCAGTGTAGAAAGCGTAGTAAACTAATAGTTCTAGTTTGCCTATCTTTCTTTTGTTTAAATTTTGTCCTAATTTCGTGTGTTTTTGAGTTCCAATTGCGTTTTGTTCACACTTCGGTATTACCTTGTCGTTTTTTAATGTACAAAACGAAATGGATACGTATCAAATTAGGCAACTCTTCCATACCATAGAGGAAACTTTTTTTCAATAATGAACTTTTGTTGAGGTGAATATGAGATAATATTAACATGAGAAAGTGATATTGACCGAGGCGCAGTCGAGACAATGACTTTCTCATATCCACGTTACCACTTTACCACATACCGAAGTAAAACTTTAAGTCTGATATATTAGATTCTTAATAATGTTTTAATCATTTAAACAGATTGAAATATTGAAAATTGGCATAAGTAATGTACTACATTTGGCACAGAGCATTCTGACGTAACAATTGATATGACGTCATAAAGTGAATATTAAATCACTTACCTGAACGTGACTATGATCCAACAATGAGGATGTGGAGAAAATATGTGTCATCTAATCTTACTTAATTTATAAAAAAAAATGGACAGACGTAAGACTGAATTTTTTTTAAATTATGATGATAGGTAGAGGGATTGGTTCGCTTTATCTTGTTGGAAATACGACGAAAGCCTGGCTTACCTCGCTTTACACTGTGTAAAGTATGATTTCCTAAGGAAGTAACCTGGGTTATGATCTAGATTTCTCAATAAGATCTGTAAATTGCTATAAAAGACAAGAATTTCGTCCTTGTTTAACATTGTATATATCATAAAATCTGGAAGGTTTGAACTAGGTATATATCGATGAAATTGTGCCTATAACTTTGTATGAATTGTGATGGAAAAATGCAGGAACGTAACCTATTTTCCGTTACATTATGGTGACAGCAGAAGGGATATGACCTGTTTAACTTTGTAGGAAATATTATGATAGCTGCATGGATATTGCTATTTTGCTTTGTGAAAAAATATGATGATAGCTTAAGGGATTTTAATTTTTGAACTTTGATGATAACTTGCTTCGTAATGAATATTATAATGGCTGTACAGATTTACCATGTGTTGCATTGTAAGAGAATTTTGATGACAGCTAAATAGACATTGCTTGTTTTCATTGTACGAATTATGACGATTACTGAAGGAGGAATTTACCCATGTTTTTATTTTAAAAAATACCATGGTAGCTGCACGGATTTGCCATATTTGCATTGCAAGAATTTCGTGATTGCATAGTAATAGTTATAATGAAAGCAGAATGGATATGCCCTCTTTTGTATCGTAGGAAACATGATGATAGTTGAAGGAAAACGCCGTTTTGCATTGGAAGAATTGCGGTTGCAGCTGAATAGATTTGCCCGTTTGTACACTGTAAGGATAATGATGATCGTAGAAACGGACAGCCCCTTCCTTCATTGTTAGAAAAACAGCGTTTTTGGTTTTTTGGTTTTATTTTGTTTAACGTCCTATTAACAGCTAAGGTCATTTAAGGACGGCCTCCCCTGCATGCAAGATGCAT
>JAULCA010242922.1:0-13548 GCA_032360845.1 Crassadoma gigantea
TCTTTTCTCAGTTAACCGTAATATATTCCCAGCTAAACACAGTATATTCCTAGCTAACGGCAGCCTATTTTTTCTCAAGTAATCAAAGTATATTTTCAACTAACCGGGGTTTGTTTTAAAATCACCGTGGTTTTTTTCTCAGCTGCCGTGGTCTATTTTCAGCTAATCGTGGTTTATTCTTAGCTCACCGTTGTTTATTCTTAGCTAACCGTGGTATATTCTCAGCTAACCATAAAACATTCTCAGCTAACCGTCGAACATTCTCACGTAACCTTGAAATATTCTCAGCTAACCGTGGTCTATCTTCAGCTTACCGCAGTCTATTCTCAGCTAACCGTAGTCTATTCTCATCTAACCGTAGTCTACTCTCAGCTAACCGTAGTCTAAGCTAACCGTAGTCTATTCTCAGCTAACCGTAGTCTATTCTCAGCTAATCGTAATTTATTCTCAGGTAACCGTACTCTATTCTCAGCTAACCGTAGTCTATTCTCAGCTAACCGTAGTCTATTCTCAGCTAACCGTAGTCTATTTTCAGCTTACCGCAGTCTATTCTCAGCTAACCGTAGTCTATTCTCAGCTAACCGTGGTCTATTTTCAGCTTACCGCAGTCTATTCTCAGCTAACCGTAGTCTATTCTCATCTAACCGTAGTGTACTCTCAGCTAACCGTAGTCTAAGCTAACCGTAGTCTATTCTCAGCTAACCGTAGTCTATTCTCAGCTAATCGTAATTTATTCTCAGGTAACCGTAGTCTATTCTCAGCTAACCGTAGTCTATTCTCAGCTAACCGTGGTCTATTCTCAGCTAACCGTGGTCTATTCTCAGCTAACCGTAGTCTATTCTCAGCTAACCGTGGTCTATTCTCAGCTAACCGTAGTCTATTCTCAGCTAACCGTCGAACATTCTCAGCTAACCGTGAAGCATTCTCAGTTAACCGTTGTATATTCTCAGCTAACTGCGGTTTATTCCCAGCAAATCGTGATTTATTCCCAATTGATCCCCTGTAATCATTTCCAAAATTAACTTTATGAAATTGTTATTCAAGTACATACTAGTCTATCTAGCGACCTGAAACTTCATTAACCTAAATTTTCAAACTTCTCTATATATTTTGATTTTTTTTCTATTTTCGAAATCGAGTAATCTATGGTGTGTTAAGGGAATTTCTATACAACAAACATAACTAAGAACTTGAGTTTGATTACTGAAGGTCCTTGATCCCAAAATGGTTGACATAGTCTGAATGGGTTCTTCATATGATTACGTACGGAGTCTAGTGTTACTAGGAGTACAAATCAACGAGTCTTGTATCGCCCAATGTAGCTTTGCCACTTTCTTTGGGAAAGAAAACGTTTACTTCAAAACCGTTAACAAGGTTAACCCTTCAGATGTCCTTAAATTCATTTGATAGTGTTATAGATATTTTAATAACAACTTATAGAAATATCTTTACACTTATTTTGTTTATCTGTTTATGTTCTTAAGCTAACAAATCAGCGCCAACAATTTAAAGCGCCATCAGAGGCGAGGTTAGATATGATAATCTGTATATGATGTCCTTGAATAGGATCTACCTTTAATACATCTCTCTTATAGAGCAGAAAATTAAACTCGTTAGGACTGTCGACCGATACACACATAATATGATCGGGGTCCCGCGGAAAACCTAATCTTCACTGTATAATTGGCTCTTGCGATTGCCCCGAGAGCTCATAGTTAGTGACAATTTAGCCCATTATAGTCCATTTTCACTGGTGATCTAAATAATGTTATAAACCTTGGTCACTCACTTTAACGAGAAAAATTGATCTAAAAGGGGGCGGGGCAAATCGCTATATATTTCTGTCGCTAGTAACGCAACGGAACAATGGACACACAGTCACTGGGAGCGTTAGTGACTATCCCGTCATTTCGCTGAATTACATCGGATATAACAAGGGGCTTTTATACTTAGGCGCCTAGCTCTGTTGAACGATGTCGTGTCCAATTTCAGTTGTGATACTCACAGCGTAAAACATAAGGATTGAAAGTCAATTTCACCTGAGATATTATAAGAAAATCACTAAGGCTAGAATGTGTATGTGAAGCGTAAATGGTAATATTGACATTACGTGTTAACTGGGGAGAAGGTATTTGATCCGGACGTTGTGATCCATCGAGCGGGCCGCCAAGCTAGAGACAAAAATCACACACTGCGTGATATCTCTGTGAACATTAGTCGTTGGCGGTTTATTTTAGGTGTTCGATCATTTACACGCTGTCTGTGTAAATACATATCCGTCATCCGGCACTTACAACCCTTTTATTATTGTATTGATATTCCGCGCACGTCACGATGGAGGGACAACTGAGTGCCGACAATCTGAAGGCGCACAACGCACATCTGAAGGGGGCGGTCGTACTACAACCTGAAAAAGGTGCGGATACCTCTACCAAGTCCTCACTGACTAACAAAATGGGACTACCGTCTAACAAACTGAGTCACAAGGACAGGTTGACCATAGGGGGACATTCTTTGACGGAAGACAAAAGGAGTGATGCTGGAAGTGGTTCGAAACTATCGACCAGTATGAACAAAACGAGGTTCAGCCGTCTTCGAACTAAACTAAAGATGCAGAGTCTCTTTGGCGGGACTTTATCAAAGGCAGGATCTGAGTCTGGTCATAAACCTATCAAGACGTTGGAGAATACCTACAAAGTAGAACCTGAGGACGGAAAGGAGTTTTCTATATCTAAAGCCGAGAAGATTATGACAAACGTGTTCGATGCGTATTTAAAAGGTAGACAGTACGACGCCAAAAAGTTTCGACTTTTGTCGAAATCTTTAGCAGACATGATCAAAGAGAGAGTGAAACTGAGTGGCATTGCTCGGTACAAGATCGTAGCTACTGTGCTTATTGTGGAGGACTGTGGCCAGTCCGTCCGACTGGGCAGCCGAAGTCTCTGGGACACGGAGTACGATAACCACGCGACTGTTGTATTCCAAGGAGATGGATTTGAAGCCGTCGGATCCGTCTTCGCCACATTTTTCGCCTGACTTATCTATCGGTGATGTGCTAATGGTGCTTGCTATACGATATTACTTTCGTTTGATACCATACCGTTCGAACATCCTTCAAGTGTATGTTTCATATATATATATATTCATATATTATTATAAGTGGATGTTTATATTGTGACTTTTTTGTTTTCGTATTCGCGAAATGTGTTTTTTCATTCTCTCTGGTGGCGGTGTCCATAGAGAAATTGATTAGTTATATGTGTTGGTGCAGTGATTCAAGTTGGATATTTCTGCACTCACATATTTTGTAGGATGTGTGAAAGAGGCACAAGTTACGAGTGGATTTTAACCAACTGTGTATCTTAAGATGCTTTAATTACATCCGAGGCGATGACCGTCGTATATTAGAACATAAACTGGATTCACTCTATGAAGTCCGTTGATAAGCAGGAAGCAAATGCATGGAATAATATGTATGACGCAGAAATAAGCTGAGGAAGTTGTGTATGCATGGACCAATGGCTCAGTGTGTTGCGAAAGCAAATAATGTTTTGGGATATATTTTCTTAACTGGCACGTCACTTCAGAAGTGGGTGTGTATTGGTCATGTGTATTCGATTGGTGTTTGTATATCACCAGTGTCCAATTGTCCGAAGTTTTTCAATTTGATTTTAAAGGTATTATTATACTGACCGTTGCCGGACAATCATGACTATTAATCCCTCCGGCCATGGTCAGTATGTAATTCATGTTTACATGACCTCATATTTACAAAACCTCAAAATATATTTGCAAAGGGACTTAAATCTACAGCATAAACACAGTTGAAGATTAATCCCCAAGGTACATTATAAAGTGTGTGCTCAAACTGTTCAGAGATCGTAGATTCATTCGAATAGATTCATCTAAATACACTTATATGAAATGCCATTGACTTTCATCTAAATAATGTTTACACTCTCTCCGCAATATTACAAAATACATTTCCGTCCATGAGTTATTAAAACGAAATTTCACTTTGATAATTCTTTGTGGTGATTTGTCCTGGTCAATAAAGCAGCCTTATTTTAAACGTATTTAGCTGAATAGATAAAACGTCACGTAGGCAATATATGTATGTATATTATGCACCCATCACTTACGACTTCATGTAATATATTTGAAAGCGATATTTGATATTCTCAACGTTGGCTGTGATGAGTTGGATTACATTCAACGACAATAGCTATTTTGTTTACACTTTGGTTGGCATGACAACCCGAGGTGTTGTTGATAGACTTCAGTATCGACGTGGAACGGCATGATAATTGATCTATTTGACCAACTAATGGATTCCACTCGGCAGAAAGAAAACCTGCCTTATCGCCCACACACACTCTAGGTATATAATAAAATCTACCTTATAGTACTCACACCCTAGGTGTAAAGTAGTTTGATAGTAAACTTACTTATCGGACCCATGGAACGCCAAATTAACATATAATTATATATTTATAAATAACTATAACTTTCATCGAATAATTGAAGACTACAATCAATTATATACAAGTATAATCCAATAGAGATTAATTCAGTTCAAGACAAGTATCAGTATGTGAACTTATTTTTGATCATTTAGATAATCTTCAAATGATTTGTACCGATCTTCAATTTGGTGATTACAAAATAAAAATAATACTGTTTCCCCTGTCGAAAATATTTTCAATCGAATTGATTTTTTTTTAAATTCAATTGAAGATATTTTCAATTCAGTTAAATACATATACAATTGAAGATACCTCAAGTGAATTAAGGATAGCATTTCTTCATACGGGTTACTGATATCTTCAATTTAGTTGAATATATGTACAGTTGAGTTGGACCTATCTTCAATTTATTGATTACAAAATAAAAAGTCTCCTCTGTCGAAGATATCTTCATTCTAATTCAATTGAAGAGCATTTATATTCAATTAAATACATATACAATTGAAGATAGGTTGAATTGATCTTATTCGAAGATACGTCAATTGAATTATGGATAGTATTTTTTCATAAGAGAAATTTCTGTTCAATTGAAGATATCAACTGTTAAATTGAACCTATCTTCAATTTTTTGAAGATAGGTGTAATTATTTGAATATATGTTAATTGAGTATTCAATAGTCCACACACATCCTAGATATATAGAGAACAATACACCCAGTATCAACCCGAGACTGCAATATCAGCCCGAGGGTCGAAGGCCCGAGGGCTGATATTGGTCGAGGGTTTATACTGGGTGTTATATGGAAAAAGGCATGTTTTAATCTGTTTATCATATACTTACAAATAACAGCTACTATCTTATGATCTATTTTTTCTTTTAAAATATTGAATATAGAAAAAATTCCAAAAGGGGTGTGATACGGGTTTTGAGGTGTGATACGGCAGGGGCTGATATGGGTTAGAGCAATTGTGTCGTATCGCATTTACAAAAAAACCCTTATTTATTAGTAAGTATGTAATAAATAAAGTATATAAGAAATCCACTTTTATCGTCCTCATTCCCCTAATTATATAAAAGTACAATATAAACCTACCTTATCGGGTCACGTATCCGAGGCTTCTTATTCCCAAGCCTGGAGACGATGATTTCAAGATCTTTCTTACTTTTTTAAGACTTCTCCCGATTAAAATTTGTTTTCGAAAGCTTTGGATCACACACACAGTCTTCTAATTTCTTAGACTGGGAAACTGAGAAAAACAACAAGAGCATACAGAAGTGATAACAAAACTATGATTTTAATTAAAAATTGATAAAAATATAGCAAAATATGGACAAAATATAGATTAACATGGAGACCCCTGAAATAGTGAAAGCAGAATAATACCAGGTGTTCAGGAAGGGTAAGCGTCTTCTGGCTCGTCGACGATTCCCGCCATGTAAATCTATGTCACATCCAAGTAACGTCACGTGCTCACACCGAGATCTCAAGTAGTGACAACAAACCACATTGCTCCAGTGAGCAGAATAAAAAAAAACATCGACCTTCATATCACACAAAAAAAATATATCATCTTACCCTCTGACGTCATGATGGCGACCAACACAAAGTCACTAATCGGTGACCTTATGATATAAATGTTTCACTAATGAGTCAATAAGTATGCGAGTGAATATATATGATTAACTGATAATCCGGATGTGGGAAGCAATACGCAATGATGCATTATCGGTATAACAATTACGTACTGCTAACTTCTCACTTCTGATCTAGACCAGACAGGCACTAATATAGCATCAAAATGGATGCATTAGTAACGCCGAATTCCGTATCCTAAATTTAATTGTGGGTGAAAAATGGAAAAGGAACCTAAAGCAAGACATGGGTCTCTGGGAACATTTATAAAGCTGTTTTCAAATTATTATCCCCACATAGATGTTCGTGTAAGTGAAATCTTTATTTGTACATTCCACGGGTAAGTGTGTTTATACTAACTGGTGGCATGCACAATTAATAATCTCCTGTCCTTATATTGACTTTTGTCATCTATGTGTTTTCTATAACTTGATCTACTGTATAAACAAGACATGATACGACAGCCCTGTTAACACCAATTATTTAATTAATTTGTCAGTATACACGAAGGGATACATGTAACTTGTATAAACCACTGTAAACGATATTATCAAGGTCAGGTTCTGGGAAAAAAATTAACAAAAATGTTATTTCACTCTTCACTGCATTTATATTGCTCGTAGATATTCAAGCATAACGTGTACTTAAATTCGGTAATTATTAAAAGGGCCAGGTATTTTTTTTTAATTTGCTTTAAGTAGATCTACATAATTAAGGTTTTATTGAAATACCATCAGAAGTATGCAATTTTGTCAAAATGAGATGTTAAATCAATTTAAACAGTAACAAATTATTTACATTTAGAAGTTTTCCACTGATGATCAACCATAAAGATAATTTAAACACGAAGTAACATTAAATCAGAATGTTTAAAACTTAATTAAACTGCCATTGTAATGTATATCTGACTAGAGTTTTTTTATAAAACATGTTTACGCTCCTTAATTTCCAGGAGTGGTCGAGGAATAAGACGGACAATATGTATCATATTTAATGTAGCAAAACCAGTTTACAGGCATCTATTATACTGTATAACCTGAAATATTGGTTGTGTATAAACATTCGTGGTTTTCGTGGTTGCTATTAAACCACGAAAATAAATACGAGTTTAGATAATATACGTGTCAACTGTGTGTTATTATAGGATACCACGGAAGTTTGTACCACGAAACGATCTAAATAGCTTCAAACCACAAAGTAAAGTACCCACGAATATTTCGTGTTATACAGTAGGTAATGTAATATTTGAAAGATAGAAGAGATAATAATAATAATAATAATATACAACATTTATATAGCGCCCTATATAATTTGTGAAACCACTCTAAAGCGCTTTACAACATATGGATAATAGTGTGCCGCGGTGCCCAAGTGGTTAAGGCATCTGACATTCTGCTACCACTAGCCCTCCACCGCTGGGTCGCGGGTTCGAGACCTACGTGGGGCAGTCGCCAGGTACTGGCCGTCGGTCGATGGTTTTTCTCCGGGAACTCCGGCTTTCCTCCACCGCCAAAACCTGGCACGTCCTTAAATGACCATAGCTGTTAATAGGACGTAAAACAAAAACAAAGACTTACAATCACTGTAATACATTTAAGCAAGCAATGTGCACATAATTGAACAAATAAAAGGGTGGTATTTACATGACGTCTTTGCAAGGATTATAAAATATGATATTTTTATCATATTTAATCATATCTAAGATACACGAATGTCAACTCTAATAATATGTGATAAACAATGATCCACAGTAGTAAATCTGTTTAGTTACATTCAACAGAAATGTACAATATAGATTATAAGTGAGGAACCATATTTTCTCTATGTCAAAAGTTGGTCGACTTTGGCCCCGATTTCGGGTGATATGTAAAGTGTCATGGCTTGATCTCAAGAACCAATTAATACCAAGATAAGAATTACCCCGTATTTTTGTAGGTGACAGTTTGCCCATGGCCCACAAGGAAAAAACACAATAACAAAGGGCTAAATACGAAACTAAATTTTATTTACATAGCTTAAAAAATAAAATATAAAGAAATCGTTTGGTCTATTTAAAACCCCCACACTTCAAACACTTGCAATAAAGATGTTGTTATTCAGCGTTGACACTTAGATTAGAGGGTCCCTGTCCATCGGGAGCGGTTTGAACTAAGTAATTATATTTCTGTTGGTCATAAACCATTGATGCTTCAAACACTTTTATTTTACTAAAATCGGTTACTTTGTTTTTGAGAAGTCGATGAAGTAAATATTTAACGGACAACAAAACACGTACGACGCACAACGCACAAAGACAAATAAAATGGATCGCAGAGCTTCACTCAGGAAAGACGCGATATGTCTTCTGAAGTATCCCAACAGTAGCAAATGACGCATTACAAAAGATGATACGTGATTCTGCTTCACGGAACTAAAATTGCCCTCATAAAAACATCCGAAATTAAAACAAACAAATTACAAAACAATCATTTCAAGTCAAAATCGAAAAAAGGGTAGGGCAATATGTGGCCAAAGGAAATACTTGCTTGGATACCCTTGAGCACTTACAAGGGTGATCAGACAAAGTACTCCGCAAGGTTAGGCGTCTCCTTCGTCTACGACATCTACCATGTAAATAAAGATCAAACAAATTCAATATCACGTCCTCAAGATGGGAGCCGGGGTATTTCACAATGAGATCAAGCTAGCGAATATAAAACTTACCACAGTCTTTCTTTAACGGCCTCATTCGGACACTCTTGGTGTAAGTTTGACCATCACCGATCACATGTATAAAAAATCATGATATTCGATGACAGACTTTGAAAACAATCAACTGGGATATGGAATCACTGTAGGTTGGGGAAGCAGTGATGTTACTATAAAGAAAGGGATACCAGTCCTGATAAGCTCTCCAACAGTCAGCCAGATATTGACAATTTACACCACATTCTATCTTTTCAATAGCCAATTAAAATTAGCTGAAAAAAAGTAAATGCCAGAAAATCAATTAAGGGAACACCTTTTTAAACTCGTAATTATTATACAGGTCTGAGTTACTGTTGCTTACAATAATGTGATTTAACAATTCTGATATAAGACTGCCGTTCTCGGGGCCACTACCGATGCTTTCGTTCTTCTCACTGTTCTCAAAATGGATATGTTTGACTATTTTGAATTTATTTGAACAGTGCGACTTTCGGTGTACTGTTTCCATACCGTGTCCTTGCTGGCACTTTGTCCTTTGACACACAATGTCAGTGAATCGATCATACAAATAAACCCTACATGCACTTTATCAAATAGTATCAATGTATCAAATGCCTACGTGGGCCATGCAAAAATCTGGCTTTACATACATATCAAATGAACAAAGAAATTATATATTGTGAATACATATTAATAATTTTCATTGTCTTACAATATTTAACACCATAAGTATATAATTTAACAATATGAAACCTTCTTATAGTAAATATATTTCGTTTTATAAATTTAACAATTAAGTTTTTCCTTCTGTATGTAAGCCTCAATGGGCTGAATATATAGCAGAGTACAAATACTGGAAAAGCTAAACGTTCTGAAATAAGGAACAGTAACCCATATGAACGGTACTAAGATGGTAGTAGTGATTGGTAACTAGGCCTTCCCGTAAGTACTTGAATTATATAGAAGCGTAACAGATTCATATCCTACCTGTACATTTTATGCATATAATACGGACTGTGGGTGTGGAATTGTATACCATGTAGAACTTCATCAGAATTGGCAGTTATAGCAAGCCAAGTAGTAATTTATTAATGAAGCAATGTTGGTCCAGTACTTCACCAAATTATATAAGATATCTTATATGTTATATAAGATATCTTATATCGTTTATAAGATATCTTATATAATATAAAAGATATCTCATTTAATTTTGTTTATCTTATATCTTTAACGAGATATCTTATATCAGATATCTTATAAAGAAAAGTATATAAGATATCTTATAAAGTATATAAGATATCTTATAAAGTATATAAGATATCTCATAAAGTATATAAGATATCTGATATAATTATGATATCTTATATAATTTAATTAAATACTGAATCAACATTGCTCCATGAATAAATGACAACTTGGCTTGGCATAGGCAGTTTATTTGGTAAGATTTTTCAGAGGAAGTTTCCTGAAGAACGAAAGGGCAACAATTATGGAAAAACACAAGCTATATATAAAAATAAAATCATAAAAAAATAAAACATATATGCAAATACATTGTATATCGATATGAGTAAAAGGTGAACTTAATGTGGTTGTTTAGTCTGAATTGTCCGAACAGTTTTCCTCCACAGACAGACAGATGGACCGTCCCTAGATTCACGAACGTTCCTTCAACTAAGGAGCTCCTTCACTTAAACATCTCCATAGGAAAAGCATTGCGCACGTCAAGGAGCTCTTTAGCTGAGGAACGTTCAGGAATCGGGGGCCAGGTGTATCTTCTGACACGTAAATTTGATTGGAGTCGCATTCAGAGAGAGGAGAGGATCAAATCTATCAAGTCAACCATTCGAAAAAGAATTAACTTCTAACATTTCAATTAAATTCTTACATTCAATGGCCCCCCACCCCCCCTTCAAAACAAACAATTAAACAAAACAAACATCAAATCACCACACCGGTTTATATTTTCTTTACCTCCATGTCCAAACCAGACTCAACGATTTGCATGATAGGTATGTGGTTGTGTCTGTAGACTGCCTGAAAACACTTACTTTTCCTTAAAGCGAAAAGGACTTAACTTTCTTGATAAACCAAAGTAATCTAATATCTTTTTTAAAAGAAATATGTTTATCACGTTGATCGGATAAACCCCAGTACACAACAGACTGTTCTGAATCTTCACAAGAATCCTCCTAAACAACGCTGGCTCTTATAGATGCTCAACAAATTCATTATCTAAACCTTCTAACTGCCCATTTCAGGGCCTAATTTGGTCAATATCGATACAGCAGTTCGCGACTAGTAGTGTTTTAAATGAAAAGTTGAAGGACGGACACGGACGTTGTGGTATGGCATACGCTTACTATGGTCTTTCGGACCAGATGAGCTAAAGGTACCAAATCAACTTTTAACTAGGATGTCTGGTTTTTGTTCTCCTCTTTGTTAACGTCGGAAGGCAAAGGCTTCTTTTGATAGTGTTGTGTTAGTAACAAATCTTAGGAAACATAAACATCATTCTTTTAAGGTAAAATAATGCCACCAAGTGGACACTGTCCATCCTTTTTGAATAACAAAAAGACCAAGGGTATAAGGCATGTAGCATGTCGGGAAAAAATCAAGTTTGCTCAAAGGAATAACTTTGACCTACTTTAAGGTCACCAGGGTCAAATGTGTAAATATTCTTCTACATAAATAAGAGGCCTACAATCTTATTATTTGGCATGTCTCAAGGTTTGGTGGAAGGCTTTCATTGCGTTTAAATGTTCTAGGTCACATGGTTTAAATGTGTTAAAAGCTCTAAATCACAAAGAGGTTTAGGATAATGATACCTGGCTAGTAACAAGATGGGAGAATGGACTATCAAAGTTTGTTAAAATGACTGACATTTACCTTCATCAAGTTCACAGAGGTTAAACTTTTTAACTTTTAAATTAAATCATATTGTGAAATGTTTTTTCTCTCAAATCCCAACAGGCCAAAACTATGATTTCATAAGGAGTTCAAAGGTCAAATGTTCAACTAAGGTCCTATTGTGAAAAGCCAATCAAAATATTTGCTGAAAATGTCTAGTTAATTTCATGATATATGGACATGTTAGAAAATATGTTCATAACAAGGTCACACAAAAGAACACAAAACAACAACACTTAAGTTAAAAACTTTATTATATATTTTTTTTTTCATTTTATTTTAAAACTGTTTTTTGAAGAATACATTTCCATCATGCATAAAAACTGTATATCAGATATTCATACATGAAGTGTATAGATATAAACTATACTTATATAAGTCAATAAAACAAAACAGCAGGTGTTTGTCCAATCCGTTATAATGAGGAACATCAGTTTTAAGCACACAGTTTTAACTGCTAACAAACACACAGAGTTATATCACAATGAATTTATGTTTGAAATTATCGGTATATAACAACACAAAACATACTATAGTGACTTAAAATTAAACACAGGGGTCAGACATCGCTTTGTTATAATTTTATTACTACAAAATGTATCAATTTTCTGGTATTTATGCTGTGATGTTTCACTTACTCACTCTTAAGCGAAATCTATTAACTTATCTATTTTTTTATCTACACATTAATTGCGACTAATCATTGATATCTATAATTTTTAAGTTATTCAAATAAATATCACAGGTAAATATTGTTTATCTTCTGGTGTACAGTGTAAATAAATAATCGAACCAACTCATTGTGGGACAAGGAGTCTTTAGATGGAACAGCGAATTTATTCATAAAATATCATTACTATCATTTAGAGTGACAATTGAATCTCAAATATCAATCTCTTGAATTTATTTTCACTTTTAATTTCAGGTATATTAAATATATATTTCTTTGAACAATTATCTTTGATTAATGACCTAAATGGTAAGACTAGTGGCGAGGAGAGAGTTTGGCAGAAAGAGAATTACCTTCTCTCCGAGCTATTTTTAGGTGTGATGTATGTTCCAGAGGTTATATATTAGTGCTGTGTAAATTATTTTGCATGCTTATCCCTTTCACCATAATGGACTCATCCATATCAGTGCATAGTAGAGTCCACTCAAAATACATAGGGGTGAAAGGGTTAATATGTCCGTCTGAATGCTACACTGTCTGAAATAATTTATTTTGTAGTTTGTCGTAAAAGTTTTAAATAAATATCTAGATAATATAAATGAGGGTCAGTACCACTATTTGTACATTTTTAATATTTATTTCCTGATAACACTTCCAATCAAACATGGTTGATAGCCATATGGGCAAATAATTGTTTATTTTTTTGCAATGTTACCTAGGAAAAATATATTGATGGACGGATCACAGCAAGACTCTACAGTGCAGCACTAGTTTAACTTTGACATTCAGACAAGTGAGTTACTAGTAACTCCTTCACTCCTACAAATTTAAACTGGACTTGCCCAGTCCTTGATTTGGTAAGGTTCATGTGTGACTTTAGGGGTGAATGGATTAAAAAAGATTATCAATGGATTATAAATGCTTGTTGTTTTTGTTTTTTTACCTGACATGTTAGTTTTGAGAATCCTTCTTCTTTGTAAACTTTATATGCTCATCACAGTGAGACCAGAACAAAAGCTGGATGAGATTCTCAACTCAAAAAGAATCCTTAAAATATTGTGTTTGTGTGTGACAGTTCTACATACTCGGTATATGTAACACGAACTTCAGGATAGGTCATCGTCTACCAAACAAACCATATGTGTTGGGTAGCAGAACATGCAAGGAATCACACAAGTTT